>ML210219.1:100259-134894 GCA_004369085.1 Coprinopsis marcescibilis
TATGCCGGTCTGATGCAAATAAAGTGAATTCGCGGTGCCGGGGTGACTGAGAGAAGCAGCTGATGCGGATTTGCACGTCTTCATTTCAAGCGGAAGCATAGTTAATTTGGGTAGTTAAAAGGGGCCTTCAAGGTCTATGACTAAGCAGGATCTTAGTGGCCTTAGGTGAACTGGGTCGACCTCAGAGATTTCTTCAACCAGATTGATCTGCATGAATACCTGTAAGCGATCAAAACCGACTTTGCAAAGACATTGTGGAACCAACCCATATTTTCTCTTCAGAAGCGAGGCCTTCTTCGCTGATTGAGTAATCACTGGGCTCAGTTATTTTCATGAACGAAAGGTAGGCACCTCTTAACGCATCTTCGTTGTCACCTAGCCCTAGTCCAGCATATATGAGCTGGCGGCTACCTTCCTCAGATGTCCAGGCCATGAAGCATTCCATCATGCCGTAGAAAACCCTCATCCGCCCTTTGGCATCGCGTCGCAGCTCAGATGTGCAGAATCCAGGGTCCACGCAGTTCACTATGACTGGGGCGCCCTCAGGAGACAAATCCTTTCGGCAAACGAGTCTGGGAGCATTATTGACAAACTTCCTTCGACGTTAGTAACACCGAAGAAGAAGCAGATCCATTAGGCAACAGTGGAAGGCCAGCGTATACTCAGTGTTGGTGTGTTGTGTCGCTCTTGAAGAATCAGATTTTTGCAGTGCCTAATACAAAAACTTCAGATTAGTGGCAAATAGGTGCTACATAGTTACTGCTCCACTCAAGTCACCCTTGAGCCCATACATACCTGTCTTTGAAGACCCGGTAGTAGTAGTAGAGTAAATCACCCAATAAATGTTCTCAGAGGCATCCTGCGCGGTTGCATCATAAGACATTGCGGGCGCCTAATCTATTAACATACAAGTGACAACTTCTGTTACCTTTCCTGCTCAAACTCCTTTATGATGTCAGAGACTTTTGAGTCCACTCGAGAAAGTTCCTCAATCATGTTGGCCTACACGCGAAGAATATACGTAAGTAAGCTGGAAACAATACATATACCGCGCTTCGCACTCACCCAAATCTTTCCTTGCGCAGATAGACCCTCCTTGCTGATCGAGTAGTCGCTGGGCTCCGTGATCTTTGTGTAACAGACGTAAGCGCCCTTCATTGCCTGAATGTCGTCGGCCTTTGCCAGTGCGGCCCAGACGAGCTGACGACTCCCTTGCTCGGCTGTCCATGCCATGAACCATTCCATAATTTTGCTGAGAAGGAGCTGGACACCTCCAATGTTGCGCCGGATTTCGGATAGGCAGAAGCCTGGGTCTACGCAATTCACGACAACAGGCGTGTGCTTGAGAAGGTCTTGAAGGGAGCGCGCGATGAACAAGGATATAACTGGGGGGTGTGGTATATAAGTGCTTGTCGAGTGCACCACGACCGAGGTGTTAGGTACTTACGCTTCGATTCCTGATATCGTTTTGTCATTCTCATGCTATAGCGAGGGAAGCAGGTTTAGCGCTCGAGGAAGTGTGATGCGGATATTAATAGCTCACCCGGTTTTAGAGTATTCCTTGCTGCCAAGTGTCTTGAGTGGATTGACCTCGTCGAGCAGGAACTGCTCAAATTTTGAAAAGTAATGCATCCCACTGCCCACGACGACAATCCGAGGATGGCTCCCTGGAATCTTTTGCGCAGTCTCGTTCATCAGAGGCGCCAAGAGGATGCACGATAGTAGCGCTGAGAGATTGTTGACCTGAATTCTACAGCAGAGTCAGACGATCAGGACTTGAATAGAGGCTAGAGGCAAACGTACGTTGACTCCCAGCCGTCATCCGTCTCACTGTAGTCGTTGTTCACAATACCAGCATTCGCAACAAGGACATCGAGTCTCTCTTCTTCCTTTGCGAAGCTGCTGCAGAATTCGCTGACTGACGAGAACTTTGCGAGGTCCACCAGTCTCAGCTCTATGCCAGTAGTTCGCCCCGTTTCTTCCTTGAGTTCTGGAGGTTTGAAGCGAGTTGATATGACGATTGCACGCACGGCCAGAGGAGAAAACACGTACTAGTGACAGCAGCCTCTCCTCTTTCCTTGCTGCGACACGCAATGACTACCTTACCGTTCATATCGGCGAAGTGTTTGGCTGCTTGGTACCCTATTCCGGTGTTGGCCCCGATGACGAGAACGGTCTTGCCTGTCAAGTCAGCCGTCGTGACTGTAGGTACAGCTGCACGCTGGCTCCTGATGAATTCCAGAATTGAGGGCTGCATGGTACGTTGTTGGAATTTCGGACGAGAGTGGAAAGAACAACGTTGCGAGTTTCACAGCCGACGTGAATTACTATGCAAGTAGGATGCGTCACGGCCATTCCACGATGCCGAATTCCTTGACATACGTAGTCGCGGCATACGAATCCATCTGATTCCAGCTTGGATTCGGGAAAATGTTCAAATGAGATATATATATATTGCAGAGCGCATTACTACCTAAGAAACTATGCTAAAGTACCTATGCTACTAATGACAAGAATCGCATAATGAAATGATATGAGGTTATGGACGATCAGCTAACTGTCGCGCAGGAGCAGAGAAGGAAAGGGGGGAGAAAAAGAAAAGGATTGCATGATGTGTATGGATGGATGAATTGAAAGAGAGATGAATGTGCGTGAAAGAAACGTTACGCTTATCCAGTAAGTAAAACATACCTAAATGCCCAGTACACAAATACAGAATGCAGTATGTACACCAACATGCTACCTATATATGCGAAATGCAAGAAACAAGTCCAGTGGGGTGTTCAAACAAACGCCCTCGTCGACGGAACAGCCGAATCTCCCATAGGCTTATCCTTGAAGCTCAACAGCTCGTACAACGAAGCAATTTGGTCACCCTAGCATCACAGTCAGGTTTACGCCGACACAAGCCAAGTCGTAGAACTAAACGTACCTTTTGCTCCAAAATATCAACGACCTCTCTTAAATGCTTCGCCAGCATATTCCGTCTTGGAACATCCGAGGCTGCATCCATCTCCTTATACCCGTCCGCCAACTCCACATACACACTTTACAAAAAATTAGCCAAAGTAGTCTGGAGAAAAAAAAAAAAAGAAAAGCGTACCTCTTATAGTGCGTGAAGTCATCCTCCAAATCCCTCACAACGCGCATGACGACGGTTTGGGGCGGGGCACCGGTCTTACCGGCAGCGTTGCGGTAGGCGTTCGGGTCCGTAGAGACCTGTCCCTGTTCACGAGCTTTGCCTTTTGAACCACCCTCACATCCGCCGCGTCTTGCACCTCCAGCAAACATCCCATCATGTCCGTCCGGGCCCTCCGCGAACCCTTCATCCTCATCGCTATCTGTCTCGCGTCTCTTGGGACCATGAGCAGCACCAGCACTCCATCCAAAGGACCTCCGTGGGTCCTCACGATGTCGTCTCCTATAACACACCGTGCACGTCTTCGGGTTATGCTCCGGCGCAGAAAAGAAAAGTCGCTCCAGCCTCTCCCCGCGGATCTGAGGGAACGGCGTTTCGGGGACAGCCGCCGTCTGTTGAGGTGGCGGGCGACGCATCTGCTGAGCTCGGGATTGTTGCGGTGGGGGCTGCTGGTCAGGGAGAGTCCGGATAGCGTGGGCAGATGCAGGTTCAGGTGCATGAGGTCGTGGAGGCGGCGTACGCGGTCTCCCATCCTCCTCCTCATCGACGGTAAAGTACGACCTATCGTGTCTCTGCCTCTTGGGCTCATCAGGCACATACATTGAATCGTCCACTGTTTCATCTCTTGGTCTCTCCCTCCTCTGTTGACGCGGTCGCTGGTTCGTGCTGCTTGCCAAGGGAACGGCCATATTGGGGGAGAATGAATCAGACGCTTCGTCGCGGTTGGAACGCCGCTCCTCGACTTCTGCTTCGATTTGTTCCATCTCGCGTCGGTCGATAAACTGTACGCGGTGAGGAGTAGAGGTCAAGTTGCCGGGTGCGAATCGGGAGGAACCGAGAGAACCGACAGTCGCATGGTCTGTGCGAATAGTTTTATCAGCCGCAACGAGTGGTGCGCGGGATTCTTCGGTGGTGACTGTGGTCGCTTCAAAGCTGAGACTGGGTGTTGATGCCCGACTGGTCACGTCGCCACGACCTTCCTCCTCTTCATCGGTAAATTGTGCAGTCTCCTCTTCCTCGTCATCCGCCTCGTCTCTCGACATTCCCAAATCAGCTTGATCTATGATCTGGGAGACCTGCTCCTTGCTCGCCCTCCGTTCTTTCAGCCCTTCCTCGACTACACCGCGGAGGACCTCGATCTCGCCGGCGAGTCGCTCGACTTCGTCGTTTAGTTTGTCGATCTCGATGCCCTTCTCACGGAGGGTCCTCGAGTCCGAGTCGCGCAGGTCGCGGAGCTCGACGAGAAGTTGCTGATGGGACGCAAGTTCGGAAGTGAGCCGGGTCAAGTGGGTTCGGAGAGAGTTAATCAAGGCTTCAAGAGCTATAAATCGATGAAATAATCAGTGGTGACCAGAATGAGGAAACGAAAGCTGCCGCACCTTTCTTTTCCTCAACAGCGTCCTTGTACCGCCTCGTCATTTCTTCCTGGTCTTGCATGTTGAGACTGACGTTGGCAGCAGTAACCCTGGCCTTGCCTTTACTACCGCTACTCCTCACAGTGTTCAGATCGGTCTGCTGCTGCACGATAACTTCTTCTCTCTCCAGCAACCGCGTTCTTTCCCGTGCCACATCCCGCTTACACTCGTCCAACTCCATTTCCAGCTCTCTGACGCGCCTCCGCGAGACCGAGTTTTCCTCATTGAGCTGCTGCAGTTTGTTTTGCACCGTGCTAAGCGTGTGGAGTAATTGAACTGAATTATGTGGGTCAGTTGACGGGTATGCCTGGGTGGTTGAGAACACACCTTCGGATTCGCGGGGAGCACCGTTGGCTCTGTACGGATAGTACTCTTTGCCGAGTTTAGCAGGAGACTCGACGGCCATTGTCAATCCTGTAACGTCCGGTAGATGAATCCGGCTCTTGCTTTGGTCGACCTTGTTGACCAACCCGCCTTTCCTCCTCTCACGAGCGGGAGACTCATGAGATATCCTCCGGGCAGTGGTTTGGGTAGGCGCGGAGGAAGGTCTGGTTTGGGCTGCAGCTGCAGCGTTTGCATCCTGGATTTGGTTTTGCTCAATTTCCTTGGCAATTCCTCTTGCCATTCGCGTGAATTTTGAACTGGCCGTGGAGGGTGTGGGTGGCTGGAGCCGAACCTCTGGTTGCTGAGCCTGAGATACGGGAGTTTTGCTCACATGCGAGCTGACGACGCGTCTGGTGGGACGTGGTGTCATGTTTGTCAAGGAAAAGTCCATGGTGCCGTTTGGTTGATGTTGTTGCTGCGATTTCTTTTTGGGAAGTGGCGAACCTAAGTGAGGGTATTGTGTTTGTTGTTGATGGGCTGGAGAGGCGTTGAGACGATGCATCTGTGTCGTCCGTGGCCTTTTGGGAGAGAAGGCGACGTTGCGGAGGTGGTCGGAGAGTTTGGAACGGGAAGGTGAGCCAGGATCTGAATCTGAGCCCGACGCTGAAGTTGGAGGAGTTGGATGCACGGAACGGGAGATGGAGATTTGGTGGGGTTGGGCAAAGCCTGACTCGAGAATACGGTCCAGTTCTGCTGTGCTATCGACCACAAGTGGTTCAAAGCTAGATGCATTCTGTTACCGCCGCCAGTCAGGATTCAATAATTAATCAAGTAATGTCAGCACGTACATGTTTCGATTTCGAAGGGTCGTCGAACATGCTAAGCTTGCCGACGCCTGCCATGATCTGGTTGAGAGGTCTGTCAGGGTCATATTCTGCCCCGCTCATGCTCACATCCCGCCGTGCACCGCGCCCGCCCAGACCAGCTGTGATGGTCAATGCGCTTGCGTGGTGTGCAGCGGTAGACATGGTCTCTCCACCGTAGGGATTGATGCCTTCATCATCGTCTCCGGTTCTGTACGACCATCCGTGCATCTGGCTGTCTGCTTCCACAAATTCGCCTGAGCGATGTGCAAACGAAGGAAAATCCGGGAAGTGACCAGGCTCTCCTGCATGTCTAGGATACTCGACGCTGCTGTGGTTATGGTGGCGGAAATGGCGAGAATCGTCGTCGTCGCTGGGAGGTGGGAGGGGAATGGCGGTGATGTTGGACTTGAGAGTTTGTTCGAGTTGACGACGAGTATGCTCTTGCTCGTCGTTGTGAATGCTAATGTCGAAGGCGGACCCTTTGGTGTGCCTTTTCATTGTTGTCCAGAGGTATCGCAGTGAGTAGAAAACAGACAGACAGTGGTGGCAACAACCAAGCTAATCAACAACACCCGCGTCCTGTCACGTGGACGCGTTCTGTGGCAGTGCAAAAATCCAAATCATGAATAGTCGTAGGTCGTTACATCAGGTCGTAATCGTAAGTGGTCGTCAATAAAGCAGTCGGAAAGCAGATAGAAAACGACAGTGAATAGACTACAGTAACTCTAGCTCTGCCGAGGGACACTGGCCTTGGTCTGCACATCCCTCCAAAACTCTTCCCATCTCGGCTCCCTCTTTCCCTGAGTCCTCATCTCCACACCTTCCTCCAGGAACACATTGTCCACCACATCTGCTTCGCCGACGTAGCCAGGGAAGCCGTCGTGTCCACGAGGAATGTTTCCATACACCTCCCTCTGTGCAGCTTGGATTCGATCCACGGCTCTGATCAGCGAGGGTGTCGCCGGAACAGGCAGAGCACCTGCCACCGGCCGCGGAGGTGCGAGCAGGTCGTTGTCCTCGCCACCATCTTGTCGATGCCTCCACATGAACGCAGGCACCCACGGTGCCCCCTGACTCGGCGTGTAAAGCGGTAACGGCGTCCCAGGCGAATCTCCTTTCCCTACACCCTCGCCATCCGAGTAGTCTGCATCATCAAACCTCTCCCCCCTCATTCTCTTCAACTCTTCCAGCTCTCGATCATAATCCACCTTGCCCACATCCACTTCAGGTATCGCCTCTTCCGCCCGCCTACCCGACTTTCTCTCCTTCTCCTCACCAGTGCTACCACTCTGCTGCCGACGATCATCGACAAGCGTCGGGGTCGAAGAGGAATACGACGGATGATGGTTGGTGATAACGAAAGGCCGTTTAGCCTTGACACTCTTCAAAGGCGGCGAGGACTTGCTCGAAAACCATTCCTCCTCCTCGTCGCTGGAATCAGCAGCACCAAACTTGAGAGGCTTGCGTCTGCCCGTCGACTGCTTCGGCTTTGTCACTTTCTTCTTCAAAATATTTGCCGCAAGCGGTACCGACTCGATCTCGTCAATGGCAAGTTCGGCGTCCCTGACCTTCTCGATCGACGACTGGCGGTGGAGCGGGGGAGGAACGCTGAACGGCTGGATATTGAACGGTCCGGGAGCCTTGGACCCCATATCCTTGTCCGAGGGAAAGACAATATCAGCGCCCTTGCGTCTAGACTCGACGTTCTTGAACAAATCATAGTCTTTTGTCTGCGCGCTGAACATCCTATCCCAAAGGCTGGTATGTGGCTGGAACGTCCCCGCCCTATCCTTGTGGTTCGGCAAGTCCGAGACGTACTTTGTAAGGTAGTCATCCCATTTCTCGTCTGGGCACTCCCCAAAGTACCTCCCCAGCCCCCAATCCGCGATCATCCCTATGATCCACAGAATCCCGAAAGCGGCGCTGAGGCCTTGCTCTTTGCCTGTTCCCCAGCTCTCCCCGTTGGCAACCCAGAGGCGTTCCCAGACATTGGCCCATGCCTCCACCTGGGGGTTTGAGAGCAGTGCGACGGAGAGAACCAGTCCGAAGGCGCCAGTAGCTGATACGCAGCAGCGCATGACGCTGTGCAGGAGTGAGTGGGTGAGCCGGGGGATAGCGCTGCTCGCTACGACGAGCGAGAGCGAGAGGACGCCAAATATGCCGAGGAGGATGAGCCGCGTGAGGAGAGAGGGGTGAAGGATTACTGAGAGCCCGACTGCGATTGTTGTACTGCAATCATGTAATTTAGTGTGTGTACGTCATTTTGCGGGGTAAAGGGGCGTTTTGATGGCACTTACCCGCCTGAAAGCCCTGCAAGTATGCGAGATACAAGGCGATATCGACCGCTGAGGACTGCCATAGGCACACACGATAGGATCCACACAGCCAGAAACGAGTTCTGCGAAAGTGGAGCTGAGGGAGTGGTGGAGGGGATCAGGAGAGCAAGGAGGGTGGATAGATGGACTGTGAAGCTTATCAGAGCTTGTTCGTATTGGATCAACGGTACAATACACACCTCCAAAGGTATATCCTATTGCTATACCGCCGATACCACCCTCCAGATGCCAGGAGAAACGTCTCTTCTTGGGTTTGAGCTCGAAAAGGCCAGGTACAGCCGAGTAATCCGCGCCTTGTCGCGGTGGAAACGAGCGGGTGCGATCCAGAGTCAAAAAGGTGCCAGAGAAGACAAGTAGAGTCGAAAGTAGGAGCAAAGGAAGGGTATAAGCCAGAGTGTATGGCACAGAGGGAAGTAGCAGGATGAGTTTTCCGGTGGGAGCAGACATAGTAATTGAAGTCGTCAGGGATAAATACTGGGGTATATAGAGGGTATCGCTAGCCCTAGCTCGGCTGGAGGCCTGCTTGCCTTGCTTCCTTGCCTTGCCTTGCCTGTAGCTGGAGAACAATGGATGTGGTCTGTCTGATGTTTCACCACTGCAGCCTGGCGCACACGCCCCATATCGCTTTGTTTGGCAACGTCACCCCGATCAAATAGCATCTAATCTAATCTACTACTTGGTCTTCCGCCGTTTATGTCTCCCGTGTCCATCCTCCGCATCTGCCTCACGACTCTGCTTCTGCCCAATCATCCTCATAACATCCTTCTTCCTCTCCTTCTCCTTCTCCGTCTTCCTCTCCTCCAGTTTCTTGTCCTTCCTGGCCTTGAGGTCCCTCTTTTCGCCCTTCTTGTCCTTGCGCCTCGAGACCTGATCCTTTCTCAACGCCCGGATCTGCTGCAACAACGCCACCGCCTTCTTCTCCTCAGGCTCCATGACCACCGCCCGCTTCTGCAGGTATGTCTGAGTCCTTTGCGGTTTCATGATCTTCGGCTTGGATGCGTAGGGCAATGCAGCTTGCAGCTTCTGCGACACAAAGAGTGGATTGAACCGCCTCGGCGCCCGCTCGACCTTTTTGTACGTCGAGTTAACATCGAGAGGCGTCTTGATACCATCCTCTCTCCGAACTGTACCCGTCAATCGCATGCCCTTCCAGCTCTTCTTGTCCGAGAGCAGTAAGCTAGTCACCGGGTTGTAGAACTTGCGGGGTTGAATAGAGTACCATGCTCTCAAGAACACGATATCTGTAATACGACGTTAGATGATGATATCCTCACAAAAAATCTGGATCTGACTCACCACTCTTGAGAATCTTGTCCTCAAACGTCGCTCTGAACGCTCCATCCGGTTTCGGCAGCGCTTTCTTCACCTGACCTCTGATACCCGACACCGTCTTGATATTGGCTCCCTCAAACTTGGCCACCTCCAACGCACTGGAGAACATGTCCTTCACAAACGCCGTGTTCTTCCAGATCTTGAGCGGCACACCGGTGAGCTTGATCTTCTTCACGATCTTGACCGAGCGGTCTACATCCAGGACCACGCCGGTTGCGGAAATCCTGAACCCAGCGGTGCCCTCGCTCAACGAGTTGAAGGCGCAGAAGCCCGTGTTGGGGAGAGACACGGGTCCGTAGAACGTTGCGAAGCAGTGCATGTGCTCTGGCGTGTACTTGAGCATGCGCATCCGGATGGAATGGTCGTCGAGCGAGTAGATGGGTATCGTCTGGAACCTTCTCCACCCCAACGAGAGGATAAGTGGGTCGTTGTTCTTGAGCGTGCGGCCGTACCACCTGTGCCTCTTGATTCGCACTTGGACGTACCCAAACCTCTCCTCGGCAGGCAACAAGCCGCCAACGACGATGGGGAAGGTAGGGTCAAAGTTCTCCACCATCTCTGCAGGAACGTTGCGCAGCTCAATGCGCACGTATGTGCCTGGCCGGAAGCCTTCGACCAAGGCCCGTGCCTCGGCGTCGATACCTTCAAACTCGGCTCGGTTAAGCGCGAGCTGGCGGGCAATCTCATCCTTCCTCTCGGTGTAGAAATCGACGGTGGGTTCAGAAGGGTCGTCGTACTGTTCGTCGAATTTCCTCTTGAGAGCTTCCTTTTTAGCGGCGAGTGCTGCTGCTTTGGAAGTTTCAGGACCCTGCTCCCCGTCCTCTTCACCGCCTTGCTCTTCGTCATCTTCTTCACCTTCAGCCCCTTTCCATTCTGTTTCGCCCTCAGCGGTTTCGTCCGTGCCTGTAATGAACAGCCTCTTCAACTCTTCGAGCAGATCCTCGTCTTCCCACTTTTTCAGTCCTTCAGTATCGGGCGATTCTTTTGCGCGATCGGCAACGTCGTCGATTTCGACAAACTTTGCCTTGACTTTGAAAAAGTCGTCGTCGTCTTCCGGTTGAATATCTTCGGCTTCCTGTTTGTCCCCGTTGAGGATCTGCTCAGGCGTAAGTTCTGTGGTGTAGATGAGCTTGGTCCAGTCCTTCCGTTTCGGTTTACGTGATGAAGAGAGGTCGAGTGCTCGCTGCGCAAGATTGGCTTTCCACTGTGGGACGTCCTCTTCGTCCTCGTCGTCATCGTCTTCAGGGTCCTCCATGCTTTCCCCGTCATCGTCGCTGGGGATATCTCTGTCCTTCTCATCCCCGGGGAACCGCACCCGCACGTCATCGTCATCCTCGCCTAGATCTGAATCACTGTCCGCATACTCCACATTTGAACGCGTCTTGCTCGAGCCGGGGACACCGCGTGTTGTAGTTCGCATGGACGTCCGGCCAGTGTTTTGTGGGTGGGATGCCAAGTCTTCATCCATCCCATCGTCGTCGTCTTCGTCGTCCGAGTCTTCGTATGCCTCCCTCTCGGCGTCGCTGTCCGACTCCACGTCGGAATAGTCTTCATCGTCTTCTTGAGCGTGTGCTGCGTATGATTCGGCAGTGAGAGGATTTGAGGAGCTGCTGAAGAGACGGATTTGGCTTTTGGCGACGGCGTCTTCGAGGGTTGAGGATACGTCCTGGAGGTCCATGACCATCTGTTCGCCTTCGCCCTGGAGGACTGTAGATGATGGGAAGCGTTAGTTTAGGTGGGGACGGACAAAATGAGACGCACTATCGGTGTTGCCCCTTGTGAAATTTCCAGGGACGTTGATCCAGACTGCGTCCTTGTCGTACATGACCCCGCCGACATCGCTCATCGGTGCATGGATCAACAGCTTTTTCTTCTCGCTCAGCTTCCTTCTCTTCTCCGAGTCTGCGTTTGGTAGTGGACATGGGTCGCCTAGGGGTGTGACGTTCTTCACGTCGAGATCTCCTACACCCGGGATGTGGACTTTGGTTCCCAGACGCAGATTTGTCCCTCGCAGGTATCCGTACACCGTTACTGTTCTGTCGCATTTGCCCTTTGTGGTGCGGACGAGCTCGCGGGGTGTCAGGTCCTCCAACCTGTCGGCCAGCATGTAGGGGTGGGCATTTCGGAAGACGAGAGGGCGGAACTTCATCACGCCGATGAAGCGCGAGAGGTTTTGGATTTCGGTATCGGGGTATCGACCGTTGATCACACCACTGAGGTAGAAGAGCTTTGCACCTTGGTAGATTTCGCCCCAGAAACGCTTTTTGAGGGTCTTTTTGGTTGCGCGGAGTGTGTCTGCTTTTTTGATGAGGTCGAGGTGGGTGAGGACGCCGATTACTTTGGGGAAACCGTGTGATTGGAGGATGTTTAGGAATTCGAATGTTTCCTGGGTTATGTTAGTGTGTGCTAGGATGAGATTTTGTGTGGGACGTACCATCTCGAAGCCGAATGAACCGTCGATCATGAGCAGGACGAGGTCGGCGATTTTGCCAATGTCGATCATGCTGTTGAGGTCGTTGTTGCACTCGATAAAGGTCAGACGGCGTTTCTTGCCGCTGACGACGGTTATAGGACCTTTGGCTTCAGACAGAGTCTGTTTTGTGTACCGGCGAACTAGACTCTTGAGCAGGGTTGTTTTACCAACTCCCCCGGGCCCAACGATGGCTACGATGACTGGCGGTGGGTCTTCATCGGGAGTCCTGTTGACCAGAGGTACATGCAGACGTGTCTGGTCCTTTTCTGCTGTCCTACGGCCCTGTTTGTCTGCTCTGCGACCAGATTTTGGAGCGAAGGCCTTGTTCTGTTAGTAAACGGTAGATAGTTGGGATATTTGGAAATACCTTTTCGTTGAAGCCGTGCTGTTTCTCTTTACCTTTGCCTTTTGCCTTCTTTTCGGCCTTGTTGCCTGATTGTGAGGCTCTGTGGGCTTTGTGAGGTTTGTCCTCCATCGTAGTACCAGCGAAACCTGCTTTGACGCCAATGGATTTTGGAAATTTCGACCGGGCTGATGGCGGTCCGCTACCCGTCCAACTGCCAAGCTGGGAGTGGCTGCGCTCTGCCCAGTATGTGTTTGACTCTCAAGCGAAATTACGCAGGCTGTAAAGCTTTACCGAAACATTTCTTTTATGCGAATTGCAAATGCAATGGCACAGAGGATGGCCCATGGTGTATCAGGACCAACCCAAGCCCACCGCACTATTCTATGAACACCACTCTGTCTACACGACCAACCACGACGATCCCCTGCCCAACTTGCTGTGGGATCGAGATATTTGCTGGTACTAGTTAGATTATGAGTCGCAAGCCTCGTAGCTGACTTTTTGGCATTCATAGATACTCCAGGTTACTCTGTGAAAATGCAAACTGTGGCGTGCAAGATCCGCCTTTATCTCTGGCGAAGGTCCGGGGTCACAAACGCGACCTGGTGATGATATTCGCGATGCAGAGTGCTGCGCCTGAAGTTTTTGGGGAGACTTTCAGATGTGATATCCCGCATGTCGGTGCCCACCACGAAGGTGAGCTCTGCGCGGGACTAATTCTGAAGCACCAGCAAGATGGTGCGGCGGATTTCGACAAGTTATTGTTGGTTCTGGGTCCCCAGCGGGCCCTATTCGAGCCTATTCAAGCCTATTCAAGCCTATACACTCCTATACAAGCCTCTAATGCAGTTTCGGCCGATGTAACAGCAGACGCGCTGCTGGAACCGTCGTGATTTCCATCTTCGATTTGGGGTGTTAACCACCGTCATACATACGTGATTTCGTCTACATCTGTTTACTTGTTTTTTGTTCCTTCCATGGCAGGTGGTGCTGCGGGTTTAGACCCCAAAAGTTATGGCAACTCCTTGATGTGAATTGGATTAGGCTACCGCAGCTATCGAGATCTAGATTGTAACAGCTTCTACTTAAATATTCCTACCCCAATTCCCTTCCTTTCTTATTTCCTTATTACCTGCTCTTGCAACCTAGGCCTTGTTGAACGTTGAACCCCGCTCTCACGGCACTACCGCATACATAGATAAGCGACCACGGACGGACGCACGAGGAACGAGATAACCGACAATCGACAACTTGAACCACCATGAAGTCCAACCACAGCAGTCGGAATGCCTCGCCTTTGCGACCCGCATTTTCTGGTGTGGCCTCGTTCAAAGTCGAGAATCTGAGCATTGGAGATGATATGCACCCTGTTATCCATGCTGGACGTGTTGCTGTTATCACTGGTGCCGCCAGCGGCATCGGGCGCGCTGCTGCGAGAGAATTCGCCTCGTAAGTGTCCATACGTTGCCTGATGCTTATTGATATGGAGAACGTTGCAGGCTCGGCTTGAAAGTCGCGATCGCGGACAAGAACGAACAGGAACTGGAAGCTCTTGGGAAGAAGCTGGTTGAGCAAGTTGGAGAGGGCAACGTCCTCGTCGTCCCCACGGACGTGTCCAACCTCGAACAGGTCGTTTCTTTGCGCGATAAAGTGTACGACGCTTGGGGAGAGGTGAGCTCGTTCACCACTTCCATGCGCGGTGTGCCGTGGATCGTGCAGGGGATGCGTTATCTTGATCAGCGTCGTTTGCCCCTATTCATATCCATCAATCGTTGCCGTTAACCTTTTTTTTCCTCGACCCTGATTCATTTCCGCCACTGTACTTTACGTACATTTGTCAAACGAGTGGTCTATGCAACGTGCGCCGATACTGACTAGAATTATCACAGGTAGCCGTTCTCTTGAACAACGCGGGTATTGGCATCAAAGGTACTTCTTGGGAGGGTATCGACAAGTGGAGGGAGATCTTTGATGTTAATCTCTTTGGGTGAGCTTTGGTTTATGAATTTTGAAGAGGGCACGATGGTTGACGACGCCACGGTTTAGTGTGATCAACGTCCAGCAAACGTTTGTCCCTGTGCGTATCACCTCCCAACCAAAAGGTTGACTCCTAACCCCTTCCATGATAGCGCATGATCCACCAGGAGAACCAGGCGGTCATCATCACCACTGGGTCGAAACAGGGAATCACCAACCCTCCGTACGTTCATTGCTTCACCGTCCAGCTCGAGGACTCACATGGCCCAACGACGATAGCGGAAATCCAGCATACAATGCAAGCAAAGCTGCTATCAAGAGTTTGACTGAAAGCTTGGCCTATGAGCTCCGTGAACGTCCTCACAACAATGTGACCGCCCATCTCTTCATGTACGTCGTCTCTTTGCTACTATTCCGAACCCTCGCCTCATCTGGCATCCTTCATTGCAGCCCTGGGTGGACGTTTACCGGCCTGACGGGTGCTAATGGTGCAGGAGCCGAGAAACCGCGTGGGGCGTGGACGGCTGAGGATACGGTGCTGTACATGCTCGACAAGGTCCGCGAAGGTGATTTCTACATCGTCGTGCCCGATAACGAGACCAAGAGGGAGGTCGACCAGCTACGCATCATGTGGGGTGCGGCAGACATTGCGGAGAACAGGCCGGCGCTGAGTAGGTGGCATCCGAGCTACAAGAGCTTGTTCGAGGAGTATATGAGGGAAGGTTTGGCCCAGTTGGAATAGAGAATAACGGAAGGAAGAAGTCTAAAATGAAAGATGAGAGAAGCTTGCTCGTTGCGGGTTGGGTTTTTTTCTGTAAATGATCCTTGGTTATGTACGATGGACTTTGTATTCTAGACAATATAAATTCTTCTTATGAATTGCGACCTTGATGGGATATGTGCATTCAGTTAGATCCACTAGCAACGTTTCCACCCTCGCTGGTGTTCGGAGTGAACCCACCGGTGAGTGGTTCATCATCCTCGCTCTCCCCCATCGGCTCCCTTATCCTAATCCAGAGCTTAAACTTCCCCTTCCCCTTTAAATTCTTAAACACCTCGTCGCTCTTCGCGTCGATCTCATCCAAGCACTCCCGCACCTGACACTCTGACCGACAGCACGAGCAAGCGACGTACAGAAACAGCTCCTCAAACTGTGGATACTGCCGCCTGTTGCAGATGAACTTGAGGGTGCTGTCCAAGCGGTGCAGGAATCCTTTGAAATCGGGCAAATCGGGTAGAGGTGGGACGTTGGGCACGCCGGGTGCACCGGTCCAGAGACCGTTGGCTGCTTGCAGGAGCTGGACGTGGTGGTGGAACCGCCAGCAGCTCCAGGCGATGCTGATCTCGAGACGCCGGAGACGGGTGCAGGATGTGAGCGATCGGAAACTGTGGACGATGCTCTCTTCGAATGCGGGGGTGTGCACGTCGAGGTCTGCGTGCCAGCTTAGCTCTAGCCTCTGCAGTCGGGTGAGGGTGGTAAAGTTGAAGGGGGTGTATTGAAAGTTTTGAGCTGGCGCGTGAGTGGGGGTGGTTGGGTTAGGTTTGATGTGTGAGGATGTGGGGGTTACGTACTGTTGAAAGGTCTGAACCCGTTTACGGAGCAGCTGAATGATTCGAGTGTGTCGCCTGTGTGGTCCAGAAAGCTTTGAACAACGTGAATCTTGGGCAGGAGAGCTTTGAGATCGAGCTCTCTGAGACGACTGAATATGGTTGGGTAGAGCTCAAAGACGTGGGCGGTGAACTCGCCGGCTGCGTCGTCCAGCTTGAAGTTTTCGAGCTGGGGGAGGACGCGGTTGACGGTACCATCCCCGTCAGGGACCGGGTTGAATTTGGCGTATTGTTGCCACCACTGAACCCTTCCGGTGCTGAGGAAATGGATATCGAGGTCCTTCATGTTCGGAGCGAGGAAGATGATAGGCGGGGGAAGGAGTACGCCTTTGAGGTCAACGTCTACCAGAGTCTTTAGGCCAAACACGTGTAGAAGAGATGATTGCATTTTTTGGCTGCATGCCGACCAAGGAACGCTCCTGCTGTTACCGAGCCAGATGTGGAATCGATAGACGCGGGTGAGCTGGGAAAAGACGTCGGCTGCCTTGTCGCTGTCGTTGCGTGCCCAATCTAGCCAGTCCTTTCTGTTGCGCATGGTGGTTCTGAGAGACATAAAGTCGTCTGTCAGCTCGATGTTGAAGTCCTTGATCCAGGGTGCGATCTTGGGCTCCCGTTGAAGGTGTGCGTGTAGTTTCTCTAGGAGGTCGAGGGTGGACATACGCTTGCCGTGGTAGTCGCATGCATCGAGGTGTATTTTATGGTATAAATGTGGTCGGAAGATGGCGTAGAAGAGTTTGCAGCTGTAGCACGCGGCCTCGACCTTGGTCATGGGCGAATCCTTCTTGATGGGGTACACGGAAAAGTCGTATTTGTTCTGGTTCAGCAGTCCAGAACCAGGTTCGCCGACAAACTGAGCGATGAGGGTGAGCAGCTCGTTGGGAAGCCTGTGCATGCGGCTGGCCTTGTTGTTATGCACAGTAGCGCGAGCGGCATAGTCAACAGTGGACTCTCCTGCAACTGCTGCCAGAGTAATCTCAGGCTGCGCCTTGGACAACTTCGGTTTGACTCTGGCCCTGAGACGACCACCGGTCACCATAGGTGTTCTCTCCCTGTCCTGTAAAGCCATGTTCTTGTCGTTCTGTAGTGTTCTAACAGGGGCGACAATGTGTCCAGGGTGTTGAGCTCGCGCCCTAGCACTATCTGAGCGCCCAACTTGAGGATATTCGGCTGCGGCTGCCTAAAACAATAGCTGGTGGTGGGAGAACGAAAGTACCAGTGGGCGTCTGACCATCTGCACTCTCGGATCACACAATTCCGCCAAAACACCTACAAACTTCCTTGACCCCGTCATATGAGATTTCGGGGATAAGAATGCTTGTTATGAAAATAAAGGACAGCAGTGCCCAGTGGCTTGCTCACATCCTGCGTTTATAACCCTCCTGTCAGGGTGATCGAATTTTTAGGACAGAGATTTGTCTTGGCTCTCAAACATCAAGTAGTTGAACAAAGCAGTATCTGAAGGCCCAGACCAAGGTCGATATACAGGTACAACTAGTCGGGGAATACAGGCACCAAGAGACAAGCGGTATCGAGATATATTTCCTTCTTGCAAACAGAGTCGAAGCATGTTTACATATTCTTCACGGCGGCCATTTGTAGTCGTCCTCTGTTGCAAGCGATTCAAGGCAGCCTTCCAAGGTAGTGAGGTGGACTTCCGGATGAGCTTGGACAGTGTCCAGCAGCGACTGCAATTTCTCCCGACTGACAGAGTAGCCTTGGGTTTCCAGGCGCTTGAAGAATGTGGCAAAATCGAGGACCTCCTGGACATAGTCCTCCTGGGGCTGAGTCTCAGCGAATCGCATCTGGTCTTCCGCCACACAGTCATTGCCCTGCTGCGGTCCCACTTCAGCAGCAGTGGCGTTTGCAGAGCGGCTGGAAAAAACACCATATTCCCACTCCAGCTTATACTCGGTGGAATTCTGCCTGAGGCGAAAGATGAGAACGTAACCTTCTTTCATCCATGTCTCCGCCAAACCATTTCGAGTAAAAGTTGAAATCCTCCTCTGATGCCACTCTTCTGCCGTTCCCTGTCCATGAAGGGTGTCCACTCCTGAAGCGAGAATGACCCTGATCGCTGATTCGGAGGTCCCGATGCCGAATGAATAGTGGCCGTGCTTCTCTTTATCTTGTACCGTGAGCTGTTCGATGAGATCGTTGAATTTGCCTACGAGAGCATCCCCACTGATAAAAGGGACCCAATGCGACAACTGGCGTCCCCAGTAAGAGGAATAATCTCTTCCGTTACCAAGGTCGATTCGAACACTGAGGGGATTGGGGATGGGATCTCGAGCACTGATGAGCAATGGATGGAATACATGATGGAGTCGGAAAAAGAGTGAGTGGTGGTCTTGAAGCAGGCTTCGAAGGTCACTGTTGCTTAAAGACGTTGAGAAGATGTTGAGGTACTTCAAGTTGCCGAGACAAAGGAGTATTTCATAGAGGCCGTCCTTGTCGATTACGGAGTTATGCGACAGATCGAGTGATTCCACTGCGTCGGGATCGCCCGCAAGTTCAACGACTTGCTTCCCGCTGAAGTTGTATCCCGATAGGTCGAGCTCCTTGGGGAAATTGGGCAGTGTGCTAAACGCCTTTGAGAAGAATCTTGCGGCACTTGCAGGGAACTTTGGCGACTTTTTCAACTGGAGTAGGACCGGCTGCAACATTCCCTGCAGGTCAAGGATATGCTCGATGAGTTCAAGTCGGTCGTCCTCGACTGCTTGGCGAACAGCTTGATGCATTGACAGTGTAACTAGTGTTGGAAGTTCGTCCGGGTGTTCACCCCTATCAGGGTCATTGACTGGTTCTCCCGAGGAGCTCAGTCTCTCGAAGCTCAGCGGAAAGGTCTCCGCAAGTACATTCTGAGGGATGATACGTATCCCATCAAGGAGTTGGACAGCCTCATTTTCTTCGTCGTCAAGATTGCGAACAATTTCTGTGGCAAGGGATGGATGTAAGCGTGTCGCCTCTCGATCGCGTCAGTAAAGGCCTTACCACGATCGTCGATTTCAGGACCGTAGAGCGAGAGCAAATACAGTTTTGGCGTCAAGGCTTTGTCGTTTGTCACGAAACAGATCGCAAGGTTACGAGGATCGGTCACATCGATCACAGTTAATCCGGTATTATTGTCTGAGAAAACAAATGTTCAGCTGTTGATAGGCGAAGAGTGTGTGTTCCTCATACCTAGGCAATTCCACAGCGATTGAGTCTGAAGGAAGTCAACTTGCAACTTGTTTATGGACTGTACCAGCCTCCTGTCCCTCGTGTTCTCGGCCCAAACCATCTCCAACAAGGAGGATATATATACGCAAGGGAAAAGCGGCAGTTTCTCGACATTTTCTTGATAGTTTTGTAGTTCTTCATGAATAAGTGATGCATTGTCGGGCTGTTGGGCTAGGAGACTGAATCGATAGGCTTTGCGAAGGGGTGTTACTCCATAACACCACTGATCGTGTATCGCAGCGACGCATCGATACCTGGTCGTGCCATCAGGGCGCCTGACACGCCCAATGAGCAACACTTGGTGTCGCTCGCCCATTGTAAAGAGATTTGTGCAGTCTCCTGTCTTTGCCTGGCCAGAGTAGAGTTTTATCGATGGGACTATGTGGCCTCGGATTAACAGCTTTGTGTGAGCGGGCAGACAGATCCTGGCAGGTAGGGAAGAGAAATTGCTCACAAAATTTCGTCCGTAAACATAAGAAAACATCGCGTGACGTAAGGAACAAGACCGTGACATTAAATCTGTCTATGTAAGGATCGTCGTCTGCGCGAGAAGCGACGCGTCTCGACCTGGACCGTGTCAACAGGTCCGTAAAAGGGAAACAGGCGGATGACGTATCACATTTAAATTAACGAAGCCCGGAGAATTACATTTTAATAGTGTATGTACATGCGTAAGGACGGTCGACAGAGTCACTTAAACAAGCAAGAGTCAGCAGAACAAGAGAGGGGGTGGAACAACTCTATACGCGTCGAATCTAGTCGAGCTTGAAAGCGCCCTCGATGAACGCTTCAATCTCCTTCTTGTGTTGAGCCTGAAAGTAATGGTGAGTATCCCGACCGCCAAAAGTTCGAACTATCAAAAGTACACACCTTGCTACCGGTAGCGACAGAGCTGGTGGGTTCACGTCCAGCGTACAAGGGGTATTTGCCCTTGTGGTGCTGTGTCTGACTTGCAGCGGTATAAATACGAGGGCCGATGTAAGTCCAGGCACCGTTGTTCATGGGCTCCTCTTGGCACCACAACAGGCTGGCGTTGGGGTATTTATCCAAGTGAGGGGTAATCTGCGCGCGCGGGTGTGTTAGTACATGAAAGAGAGACTCCGACGCATAGGCACATACCAAATCGTAAGGCACAGGTGAGACTTGTTCAATACGGCTGATAGCAATGTCCTTGATACCACGTTCTTCTCTTGCTTGCAAAAGAGTATAGTAAACTTGTCCTGTTTTTGACCGTTCGATCAGAGAGGTGATCAAGCTGAAAGATAAGAGAACGTACCTGAGCAAAGAATGTGACGCTTGATCTCTTCAGGTGCAACCAACTGATCCTCATATGGCTCAGGGATGTAACGCTGGAAGCTGGAATCGCCGGTCATCTCCTCCAAGTCGGACTTTGCGCGAGGGTGGCGCAAGAGGTTCTTGGAGAAGAAGAGGATCAAAGGCTTGCGGAAGTCGCGGTGGATCTGGCGACGGAGGACATGGAAGTAGTTGGCAGGGGTGGAGGGGTACACGACCTGCATGTTGCAATCCTGGTGTTGACGCTCGACCTTCTCGGGAGATGGGAAATGGTTGGGATGGTCATCGCACAGCTGGAGGAATCGCTCCATTCTGCCGCTCGAGTGCTCGGGTCCTTGACCATCGTAACCGTGAGGCAGGTTGACGACCAAGCCGGTTCTCTGCAACCATTTTCGCTCTCCTGCAGCGATGAACTGATCGATGATGACCTGTGCATTGTTGGCAAAATCACCGAACTGGGCTTCCCAGATGGTCAGCGAGTCAGGTGAGACGAGGGAGTAACCGAGTTCAAAGCCGAGGGTACCGAATTCTGAAAGGTGAGAGTTGCAGACAACGAAGCGAGCTTGGTCCGATCCGAGGTTGTTCAAGGGAATGTATTGTTGCTCGTTGACCTGGTCGTGGATGACAGCGTGGCGTTGAGAGAAAGTGCCACGTTCGACGTCTTGTCCAGAAACACGGACGTGGATCTTGTCCAGAGCCAGAGAGCCGATGGCGAGTGCTTCAGCAGTGGCCCAGTCAATACCTGAGCCCTCCTCAACAGCCTTGCCACGGGTGGCGAGAATACGAGCAAGGTTGCGGTGAGGGGTGAATCCGTTGGGATATGTGGAGATGACCTTGCCGATACGCTTGAGGGTGGCCTCGTCGGTACCAGTGCTGCGAGTGGGGAGGGTAGTCTCGGCGAGTTGCTTCGGTGATGGGAAACCTTGCCAAGCCGCGGAGAGCCACTCCTTGCTGGTGGGAACGTAGTCCTTGGCAGCAGCTGCTGCCTTTTCGAGCATTCCCCACACCCACTTCTTGTGCTCCTCGATATCCCGTTCCGTAAAGGTCCCGCGTCCAACCAAGAACTTGGCGTATTGGGTGAGCGGGGTAGGCTGGTTCTTGATAGCCTCGTACATCCTGGGTTGAGTGAAGCTGGGTTGATCAGTCTCGTTGTGACCATATCGGCGGTAGCAGACGATGTCGACGACAACGTCCTTCTTCCACTTGGCGCGATAGTCGGCGGCGAGTTGGCAGACAAAGTTGACGGCCTCCACATTGTCTCCATTTACGTGGAAGATGGGTGCGTCAATGGATTTCGCGATGTCGGAGCAATACGGAGTGGAACGAGAGAATCGCGGATCCGTGGTAAATCCAATCTGGTTGTTGACGATCAAGTGAATGGTACCGCCGGTGCCGTAGGAGGGCAAACTGTGGAGACCCATGGTTTCGTAAACGACACCCTGTCCAGCAAACGCGGCGTCACCGTGCAAAAGGACGGCCATAGCAGTTTGGTGAGCGACTTCGTCGTTTTCAAAGTGCTGGATAGCCCGAGTTTTACCGAGAACAACGGGGTCAGCCGCTTCCAAGTGAGAAGGATTGGCGACCAAGGAAAGGGAGACCTTCTTGCCGGAAGGAGTTGGGCGAACGTAGTTGGCTCCGAGATGGTACTTGACATCTCCGGCGGGGTCGTCTTCGTCTCCAGAGAACTCGTTGAGAATGGCTTCGATGGGCTTGCGAATGACATTGCCCAGAACGTTCAAGCGACCACGATGAGGCATGCCGATGGTAATGTGCTTGACACCAGTGTCGACGGAACGATCGATGAGTGCCTTCATTCCGGGAATAAGGGCTTCGCAACCTTCGAGACCGAATCGCTTTTCATTGGGATACTTGCTTGCGATGAATTTTTCAAACGACTCTGACCAAATCAATCGGTCGAGGATCATTCGCTTTTCGTCGACGGTGTAGTTCCATGGTTTTGGAACCTCGATGCGTTCTCGGATCCAGTCGCACTGCTCCTTGTCAGGGATATGGACGTATTGGATACCAACAGCACCGCCTATAAGGGAATTGAGTCAAGGAAGATATCGGATCGAAAAGCGGAACTTGCAGTAGATGCGCCTGAGGAGCTTGATGATGTCGCGCAGCTTCATCGTCGTGTGCTCCTCGGTTGCGAAGTGGGGGAGGATTCCGGGACCAAGGGTGATATCCTTGTCTAAATCGCGCTCTGCGAAGCCATATCGACTGAGTTCGAGCTCTGGAGGCTTCACATCTGCCAGGTCGGCGTCAAGGATACCCAAAGGATCCAGTTCAGCAACGTGGTGGCCACGAACTTGATAGGCGCGAACGAGAAGTTGAACCTTGAATCAGAGAACCAGTTATGAGATGCATTCCGACATATAAATGTAAACAAGTACCTTGAGATGAACGTCCAATTCAGTTCCACTGGAACCAGCGTGAAGGGCCGGAGCACCATCGGCGGGATGAGGGAGATGTGTTGGGGGAGGCTGGAAAGCTTGGTGACTAGGGAGTCCCTTTTCTAAGCCAGCAAAGTAGACATCCCAGGAGGCATGAACGGATTTCGGGTCCTGCTTCCAGAGCCGGTACATCTCATCCGCATAATAAGTATTCGTCCCATTGGCGAATAGGTCGTTGGACGACGGGGCCTTTGCTGCCGTTGTCGTTGTCGCTGTCGCTGGCGTCGCATACGCCCGCAAAGCTGCGCCCCGCAACCTTTGCGGAATGGGCGATGAAAATCCTCGCGCAACGGGTCGAGTAAACATCGCAAACCTAAAGAAACCTTTCTCCGCTGGCAAAACGTCATGACAAAACTCCCACGTCACGTGCTTGCGCCTCGAAGACAGCCCGAAATGACTAAGCCGCCGGCAAAGATTGCTCCAACCTGCGCATGCCATCGTTTGGCTCGGCCACGATAACAGTTGATGACTACAGTCAACACCGCGGTAACCCATACCCCTTGGTGGACGGCAAAACGTATGGGTTACTGCGGGTCATGGGCTAGCATGGTATTTCCGTAAATGGAAATAAATTCTCATATTATAGGGTAGTAAATAACTTGGGGACAGAATATGATCTATGCAATGGTTTTACACATGTTTGGCAAAGTATCCAGTAATTATGCTTTCCTGTAGCACATTTGTTGCCTTGAGATGTAAGGTGCATGTCAATCTAGAAAGAAGACCCTTGAGATCACAAGGGTACAACTTGTTGAATAAATTATGGCAGATACAGCCTATACAGTGTCTTTGCAGGTTGGGATTGCAGTGACTACTTCATTGTGATCTCCACAGCCCAATTTGATGGTCAAGTCATCTCTGTGCTTCTAATTCTATTTGGTAAGCAGTTTATAGCCATTTTCGAGGTCAATGAGCTTGGGTCTTGTTATATGGGACATAATAAGAGCAAAATCCAGGAGGGTAAAAGGGGGAGATAGTCTTGAAAAAGTAAAAACTGAAAAATTCTTCATGTCAAACATTATCACTACCCATTGCTCCATGGAATTTACTCCATTTTTGTCAAAAATTCAGGGAAAATTACATAGATTAAAACTATGGGTTGTACAGTCCTGGAGGCCATGGGTTATGGGTTACTGTGGGTATGGGTTAGACTTTGGATTTCCCTGCCTACCAACTTGGTGGATTGAAAAACCTATGGGTTACTGTGGGGTATGGGTTACCACAGGTATGGGTTACTGCAGTGTTGACTAGTCATAACATCAAACAAAATATAAAATTTCCACAGGTCAAATATGAAAGGTGATCTCCTGTTACAATGCTATGTAGGGTTTGTGAAGTTTGTAAAGTCCAGACTTGCCTATGTCAGATACAATTAATCAGGCTCTATCAGGTTGTGCACATTGCCTCTGATTAGAAAATGGGACCTGTTGTAACTGGATTATTGTGCAGTTGGAATGTTCATTTTACCAGTTGGCCATCACCTCAAGTCTCCTGGGGGATGTACTCATCACCTGTGAAGTATGTGTAGGAGCATGAAGGGGTTTCCTGGGTGCTTCCTGTGCAGTTGCTGCATCACTATGCTATAGACAGTGGGGAGAAGGTTCCCACTCAAATCGAAAGCATAGATGCACTAGCCTGGATAACCAGATCTGTAAGCCAGGGAGATGAATCTGTTGCTTGGTGCCAAGTTATGTCACTGACTTTAACAGTATAGTTAAATCTGAACTCAGATGGCAAGGAAGATGTTACGACGCAAGGCAAGTGATATGCCTTAGTCATTCGTTGATAGTTCACGATAGTGTCAAGACGATAGACCATTGAGACGAACAAGTTGGTTGAGAAAGTCGAGATGAACTAACGTCAGGACGATTGAGTTTCAGGTGATTCGAGTAAGACGATCCGTCGACAAGAAGACTAACAAGAGTCTTATTCATAAACTATCAAGTAACGAGTAAGAAACGAGATCAAAACTAAAGTACAACTCCCCAATAAGGTAAGTTTAAATACACTATTCTTATCTCTTATCGATGTTATCAATAAGTTCCATCTGTTATCTTTACTAAAAATACTACTCCATATCATCATATCTGTTATCTTCCTAAAAATACCCCCAAGATCCAGTCTGACAGTCAGGGGTATCTACCGATTCATAATCAAACAGTCCCATTCAGCGGAAATAATCCATCTGAATCTCATAACACTTGTCTTCAGTCAACACATATCCATCTTCATGTTCCACCATTGGAGATGGTGTAACAGAAGACCTCAGATTAGCAAAATTGCTGACATCAATTGGGATTGGAATCATTGATGACCTTGAAGAGTGCCTGCAGGTGTACCACCACTTGTCTGAGTTTGGCTGTCCCGATGTAGCCAAACTCTAGATGGATTTTTTGTCAAGTGATAAAAATTCCATCTCTCGTTTGCTCTGCTCTCCCCCATCCACCCAGGGAGCCTATGCCTGCAAATCACCAGTGTGAGTACTCCCAGCACTGCCAAAGCCTTGGTGACTATGCAGTCACAGGCTATGTTGAGTTGATTGCTACACCATATGACATAGGATTGAGATAAAGTGTAGATCTAAAATGACAAAACATGGGCTGTGCAAAATGGACAGGAACTGGTTGCCTTACTATGCAACCAACCAAACTTCACAAACCCTCCAAACTTTGAGATGTTTGTGATGCTTATGATGGTTTGTAGGGTTTGTGAGATTGAGTACATTGCCACAGGTGTGAATTACTGGTACTGGTAAGTTTTGAAACAATAATGATTGGGATCCCACCAAATCTGCCATGGTGTTTCCTCCATTTGGACTGGTCACAAACAAAACAATACCAATTTGATACTTGATACCAATACTACATCAGCAAAAGCCAAGGTGCGTGTGAGGCATGGCGTGGGTGTGGGGAGGCTGGTGCGTGTGGGCAAATAATGCCACACTTTGTTACACACGCCATCATGCAACCTGTGTCAGTCCAACTCAGCACCCAAATTCCTGCTTCCACTCACCACTGCCATGGGTCAAATGTGGCCCGCTATGTACGATTGTTATTATCTTTTTTGAATGCCATGTATTTTCAAGCTATTACTGCTGCTGGTGCACTAGTATCCAACTACTCAAGCTAGCTATCACCTCCGAGTCGTTCCCCATGTCTACTACTGAAATTCTTTCAAGTGATCTACATCTACATTCAACGTGTGCGCCAACCATCTGCTTGCTCTGTGGGACCAAAATCCAGCTTGTGGAGGATACTCAGGGAATTCGAGGCCGTTTGTCTCCAGTACCTCTTCGAGTGAGGCCACCCATGCATGCAACCTGCGGATTTCGGCTTCCATTTCCTTCTGCCGGACTACCACCTTTTTTAGCTGGGACCTAACTGCTTGCATTTTCCTAAGGCCTTCCATGTCCATCAAACGATCGATGCGTTGGCGTATCTCGACCAGAATTACTTTGTCTTCTTGCCCTGTTGCCTCGACTCTTGATAGCAGCTCGTCAGGGACACGTATATGGGTGCTGGGGCTTGGGTTGGCTGGTGTAGACATGGACATGGACTCGTCTGATATGCTACTGTGAGTAATCTGTGACAATAGCCCAAACTTGAAGTGAATATACCTGGGGGAGAGCTGGTGTGCAGGTCAATGCTTGGCGCCTCGTGCATTGCCTCTTGTTTAACTGTGGGTTGCTTTCACCTCCTCGGAAGCCTGATTGGGTTTGCTGCCTGTTCTTCTATCAGCCTGTCAAGATCTTCCAGCATTGGCGGTGTGAATGGGAGGTCAAGCAGAGGTCAAGCAGTGGTGTGCGCAAAATATGAAATTCTTGGAGAGAGCTTATCTAATCAATTTAATTTTTAATCTGAAAGTTGTGTTCGTTCTCCTCCTTGTACTGTGTTTTAAAATGTGATTTCATTTGCGTGGTGGTCAATATACTTGTTAACAAAGTATGCAGAGAAAGTATCAAGTGACCAAGAGTGATTAAAAGTAGCTGGTAAGTCCGTAGATCCAAAAACAGGAATAAGATGGGCAGCATGGAGAATACTATCAATGTGAATAATCGTGGTGTCTTGGTGAGCCCCCTGGGAACTTGTAGTGTCAGGTTCGACCACCCACATTCCTGTTTGAGAGTCCGGTTTGGTTCCCACCTTCTTGAACCACTCGACCATCGCACATGAATATGTCGTCCCCTCAAAATCAAATGACAAGAAAAGCTTGACCCGCACCACATTCATCCCTTCAAACCCATGCTTCTGGTCGTCTTCAACCACGTAGACACAGTCATAACGCGGTCCCAGTCCCCGCCAGGACAGGGTAGACCGAATCCATTCCCGCCGCATGACGCGAATTCCGCAAGTATCACTTGGTGCATAGAATGTCGCTGCTGCCGACCGAAATGTTGCAAGATTGGTGACTCCTGAGAGAGCATCCAGCCGTTCCTCATCGTCACTGACATTGCCCAAGCTGCTATCACCTATGTTCTGGTCTATGAAGTCTTGAAGAAGTACGCCGAATCGTGGCAATTGCAACCTAGATTCCAGATCTGCGATGGAATTGTACCGGCAATCTAATAAGAGAAATCGTATGTCAGTCAATAGAAATCTAAAAGGAGCATGAATAACTACCTGGTGTACAAGTGAGCTGGACATCTGCCAGCACATGCTCATCAATCCAACCCCCCTGAGCCTCATTCTGCTCATCCCTGACTTCGTCTTCCCCAGGTCTCTTGATGGTAATAACAGGCACCACAGACTCTTGAGGGGGGGCATGCTGTGATCAAAGGAGCCCTTGTGACACAAATGACGAACGTGCTGCATGGAGCTTATCGAGTCGTTGATTAATGAGTAGCATTTGGCCAAGAGCTTTGTAATGGTTCGACCGACGCCAGGGTTGCTTGACTGCAGTGATATGGCAAGATTCTGTGATTGATGAGCAAAGCCCGTTCGGAGCACCAAAATTGCGGATGTTTTGCAGGTAGTGAACAAGAGAGTGTTGACGTGGCAGAGAGAAACCCTCATCCCATACTCCAGGGGTTCGGAATACTTCATGTTGAAGGTGAAAACGCTGAAGGGCTTGGTTTATACTGAGCAGTGTGTCGCAGTTAAAGTCATTTCGGCGAACAAGATAACAGAAGTCGAGGAATGCAGATAAACATTCGACAGCCTTGGCAGGGAGAAGGTCCCTAATTGCTGGAAGATAGACCTATAATGACATTAGATATGATACACAACAAAGAATTGGAGGCGAAATTACCTTCATTAATGCTTTGGAATCATCGCCAGTCCACTGCTTAAACTGACGACCCTGCTTGAATCGGCGAAGCCCCGAAAATGGCGGAACTGCAGCAAGACGTCGATCTATTTGATCCATAATTTGGCTTGCCTTCGCTTGATGAAGGAGGTCGGATGAAAGCATTTCATGTATGTCAGCCTGAGGAAAGTCGCGAGTGAATGGCTGATGCACAGTCTGAGTAAACATATTGAACGTACTCCAACAAGTCACTCACAACAATGCTCCCATCAATGCCATAGGAATCTCTCAGTTCATCGTAGTCAAAGCCACCCTCTTCGGCACCTTCAAGCAATGCATCAACAAGAGCATTCGTTTGCAACCCTCCACCTCCTCCATCCAGATTATTTGCCGGTGCTGTACATCTAAAGATAATCAGAGCCTTGACCAGTTGAGTAAACAAGAAGGCTGGACAAACTTTGGACACCAGCCTTGCACAATTCCGGCAAGAAGAACCTGTTCAGGGTAATCGGCAATATATGCTGCAAAATCATAGATAACACGTCGGTAGTACCCGTCTGGACACTGACGCAGAACAGGCATGGACATATGAGGCTGAATCCTACTGAATATTGCTGCGATAGAGGAATGGAAAAGCTGTCGTTTGAATCAGCGGAAGTCAGGGTCAGGATCGCTTTTGCGTTCACCTTTCCGAGCAAGTTTTGTCATGATAATATTATGGTCACATCAGAAAGAGAACACACCTTTTGGAATTGCTAGGAAGGCAATGGGAATCACAGCATTGCGATGAGCTCGACGGACTGCGTTGTGAACGTTTCCGATGCTGAGATAGAGAGGATAATATTCAATGTCTCCCGTTGCGACTGTGACTGTAGTTTTATCTGATCCTAGTATAATTGGCACATATGTTGCGCCCTCTGTAGTGTTATCCTCATTGTAAATCGTGTCCTATAAGTGAGGTCAGTACAAAGCCCACAGCAAGAGAGAGAGAAACGAACTGCATGTTTCCAGCTGTAGTCTCCTGACATACAGTCACTATACTGCCGCTTATCTTCAGCATCCACCTCAATGTATGGGGCATAGTCGAATTGGCCATGGAAATCGGGGTTGGCAAGTAGATTCTTCAGGACGAGGTCAGGTTCCCAAAACCAGATGTCATACTCTTTTGTCTTCCAGAATGGAGCAGCTTCATCAAGGTCCTCATTGACTTTCACCTTGAGACATTCCCAAGGTGCATCACCATGCTCGATTGAATCAATGGTGCTGAAGATGTGCTGATAGTTATCATATGGGCCCATTGTAGCACCATGTTTCATCAGTGTCCGTCCCCATAGGTAAAGGAGATGGTTGACGTTGGCTTGGGACATTTCTTCTTGGCGGTATAGGAAGTCGGCAATTTCGAATTGAAGATCATCTTCAAACGGTGCCCATTGGTTTTCTTTTTGAGGACGTGGTGGTGGAGCCTTGCCTTCTAAGATTGGATTGCCATTCTCGTCATATTGCTGGCCTGTAGACATTGGTGAGGATTGGGCATCAGACAAGCTTTGATTAACTGACCTGTTAACCATGGATGAAGGTGACGTTTAATGAATGTCTGTGGCGCTCCTCGGTTGTCATCACCCAAGCCCCCAAAATCTTCAAAATCATCGCAATGTTCTTCAAGTGAGTCGTGTTGTTCGAGTCTTGGAATGCAAGGTGGAGTAGATGTCTGTTGATGAGCAGCAAGGCAATGCCCATCTAAATTTGGATGCTTTGAACGAGCATGTTTCGTCCTGCCTGATTCCGATTCGAAAATGTGACAGCACTGGGGAAAAAGGCAGGGAAGTTGAGCCTTGAGAGTCTTTCGTTTGCGTGCAGCCTTGGGCATGGTGAATCGTGACACTGAAGTTGGGTGCATGGCAGCGGATGACCACATTGGACTTGATCGATCGGAATAGAAAATTTTTGTATGCCAGAATTTGTGGCCTGGCTCTTGTTCATTCTTTTACTATCCATCCCACATCTGGGTCTACAATCATTTGAGCTCATTGACGCAGATGGGCCTAGGAACAAAATGTACCAGCACGTCAGCTTCCCTTGTTGTTCCAGAGGGGACCAAGCGCAAGACTTCATACAACCGCAACCACCCCGACCCTCAGCCAACCAGAACCCGCCGGGCCAAGGGACAGATTCAGCAAGAAAAAGCATGCAAGGCCCAAGAAGACGCTACACAGGCTGATATTCAGAAGAGCACCCGGTCCAAGTCAGTCCAAAAGGTTGCTGCTGTTGAAGATTCTATTCGCTGTCAACAAAAAGAGCTTGAGTCTCAAAATCCTCATCCACACATTAACATTTACCAAGAGTACGAGACGACCAAGTCGAGCACCCCCGAGAGCGAGGAAGACGACCATGACATGCCAATGCCTGAGATTGACCATGACTCTGACTTGGGAGTCCCACAAATGTCGGACTACCCTGGGACTTCAGATTTGGAAGGCATTAGCTTTGGTAACATCATCCATGACAACTCTGAAAATGAGGAAGAAAGGGTGAGTCTTCAGGAAGCTGTTTTCGCATTCATCCCTCTACTTACCTTTCAATGTTACCCTATTGCAGGATCTCACTGCAGATATTGGTCGAGACGAGGTTGACCAAGACCAGGGCTATCTTGATAGTCAACAGGAAGATTCCAATGTTACTAGTGACGAAGATGAGGAACTGTATCAGCAACTCAAAAAGAAGAGACAGCAAAAGAAAAAGGTAAGGTTCTCCACTGCTGATGGGCAATACTTACAGGTGATTATGGTGACTTTTAGGAGAAGGGAGCACTGAGAGGAGAGGTTGGGGAAGCAAGAAAGGTGAGGCCTGGCGCTGCCTATGGGAAGAAGCTCAACCAAAAGCAGCTTGTGTACGTGGCCATCAATTTAATCATTTCATTTTCTCACCGCCATTTGCAGTGTGCCCTCTACAAATACAAAGGCTCCCTCTGGATTACCCAACGACTGGAGGAATTGTGTTCAAACTCAACAGCCACCTGTACCCAAGCCTTCAAGGCTAACCACAACTCAGCCAGTACCTTCAACCAGCCCTGCTACTATTATACTGCCCACATTTCCAGCAATCCCCGTTCCCGTGCGCCAATCAAAGGCCACAGTTTTAAAGCAGAAACATGGCACTAAAAGTGTGAGTGGTCAACCATAATTGAGGCTCTTTAACTTATTACCATGCTTTAGATGGGCCTTGTGGCCAAAACTGTGAGTATTTCGGATGACCTCCAGACCAAGGCGATACCTTCGCAGGTCAAGAAAAGGAACTACACCTTCTGTGACCTCCCTTTTGGCAATGACCGCACAGAAACAGCGAAATGGCAGGAAAAGATGATGCCCATTATCCTCGATTTTGCAGGGTCTGTTGATCTTGTCTTTGGGGTGACTAGCATGCCACAGTTTGATATTGTCGTGAAAGAGGTCTGGGAAGAGCTGTTTGGCGACAAGTATAAGTATGATTCCACTGTTCTCTCTGTGGTGAGTACTACCTTCATCCTGTGCAGCATTACACTAACCAGATAAATTGTAGGCCACTTCCGGTGTCTGCACATGGCAAAGCGAAATCGGCAAACGGGCACTCAAGGTTGTAGTTGCGTACTTCAAGAATCATTCAGAGACATTCAAAACGACTACTGCACGGGCTCAAGAGGTTGCTCAATTACTCGAAAAGAACAGTTTTGTGTATGACAATCCAGTGGCCAAGGTGAGCATTAACTCCATCTATTTCCACTCTCATGGCTCACTAGCCGTAATATGTAGCATGGTGCATATCATGGTTCGTTGCTGCTTCAAGTCTATGTTCATCACCAACGCCAACTTGATAAGGCAGGATCAATGTATGGTCAGCCTATTGGGGCCCTGGCATTTGCAGCCACAGCCATACATTGGATTGTGTTTTGTTTGATGTTTTGCAGCTCATCTCTTCCCTTTGTCTAGCTGGAGCATGCATTGAAGTTGTGGAAGAACGGCCGCGACCCTAATAGCGTTGGCGACTCCACCGACCCACTCAAAAATTTTGTTTGGCGATTCTGGGAAGAGCATGTCAACTTTCACCTCTCAACTATCAAGCAACTTACTGTGCGACACTGGGGCAAGATTGAGGTCATGACATGGAAAGCTGATGATGGTGCACCACAGATAGAGTCGGACGAGCTGGAGCAGGACACGGACAGGTTTGATATGAACACCGATATAGTTTTATCCGGTGATGAGGGTGATCATATGCCATTCGACGAGGAAGACTAGTCTACCCTAGTGTTTTTGAGCCCCATATATATTATATTTTCCCTGTGCAAATACAAACTATCTGTTACTACTTCTCTATCTGGCCCTACACTCCGTGGTAACATATCCAGTTATGTGGCTACATATGGATTATGGCAAATCAGGAGTGATTATAGAGACACATCACTTCTGGGTGCATGGGTGCATGTGTCGGCTGTAGTGCTACACATCCTACGCCGGTTGACTTTTGCTGATGTAGCATCATTCATCAGATGTTTGTACTTCCTCAGGCCTCAGAGGTTTGTATATGTATATTACAAATTTGTTTTGAGTACAAGCCTCTGATGAATGATAGTATTATGGTTGTGAATGTGAAAGATTGCTGTATCTGGGAACTAAACTGTCCTACACACTCTGGACCTGGAAATACTACATAGCAGCTTGGTTCTGCCCCCCTTTCTTCTAGTCACTTGCTATACAGAGACAGGCAGGTACTGTCACTGCAGTCAGGTCATATGGGGCAGATTGCATCTCTGGTCTGCTGAGGCCTGGGTCTTGGAGGCAATGGTGATGTCATCAATATAGACAGGGATGATGATTTTGGCATTGTTTTGAGTGTAGATGTAGAGGGAATGGTCCAATTGAAGCCTTTTGAAGCCTAGGTCCACCAGGATGCTGTTGAGCTTCTTGTTCTACTGTCTTGCTGCTTGCTTGAGACCATAGAGCAATATCCAAAGCTTGCACACTTTCTGGGTTCCCCCTTGATGAAATCCTTCAGGTTGCACCATGTAGATGTCCTCCTCCAAGTCTCCATAGGTAAAAGCAGAGGAGATATCCAGAGCTCAAAGATGGAGGCCTTCAGCTGCTGCCAGAGCCAGGATGAGTCTCACCTAATGGTAACTGGGTGCACAGGGTAGAGCCCTTCTGTGGCTGTGCACCTACCTAGAGGTTGAGGGTTCAATCCCCACTCACTGCAGGTACCTAGGCCTGTGCTGCATACATCAGATCAGGGGGATGACTGGCAAGCCAGTCACAGTTGGTACTGGGGGCACAAGTGCAATACTGGTAGGGTGCTGGCAAGATGGAGACCTGGGACAGATGGGGATCCAGGCCAGTTGGCATAACCAAACCATCTGCCTGAGAACAGAAAAGTAGGCTGGGTGTTGGGCCCCAGGGCCACTGGGCCATATCCAGATGGGGTAGACCCCTTCCCAGGGTCAAGAGGGCTAAATCCCTACACTTATCACTGACCCATGGCTCTACATACCGTGTACATACAGTCTACATGGAGTCTACATGAAGTCTACATATAGTATATACACTACGTGTAAAGTATACATAAAGTGTATGTATCGTGTACATACTGTGTACATACGCTTTATATAATCTCTATGTACACTCTACATAATCTGTACATACACTACATGTAAGCTCTATATACACTACATGTAAGCTCTACATACACTACACATAACCTCTATGTACACCACATGTAACCTCCATGTACACTACACATAAACTCTATATATATATATACCTTTTGTATCAGACTTGTGTATACAAAATACTTTGTCACTGTAGCTTTATATATTGGTTTCCATTTGACAATTTTAATGTCTCATATAAATAACTAATGTACAACTTAAAAATGACTTCTTTTCCCTTTAATCTTAACTTCAATCTTCATCATCTGTACCACTCTCCTCAGCTTCATCAACCTCATTCTCCCTACTAGCCTCCATGTTACCTACATCATTGCCTTGCTTGGATAGTATTATCTTGGTATGATAATAGTATAGCATAACATGGATTAGCCACTTGAAGTTGTATGCTGTCATCCGTTTCAGAATTGCAGAGAATTCACAAGCCAGGCATTAAGCTGCTTGCAAACTTGGGTGTTAAAAGCATGCTTGAAGTATGGTTGGCCTTGAGCATCCAGGGCAACAATAACAAGGTTGGGCTGAGAACCATCATAAGGAGCAGGATTGCAGAATTTCTGGCACAACTCATCTGAAGCCTTGTGGTTGTTGTAGTGGTAGGTGTCAACAATGAAGCGAGAAGTATCAAGCCAGTACTTCCAGTCAGGATTCTGTGTCACAGTTCTTGAAACCGGACATGCTTTGTCAATGCATATAAAGTCTGGACGAGAATGTGGTTCAGGAAAGACATTGTGAAGAAACTTGAGAATCTTTGTAGGTGACTCAGACTTGGCAAACAGGGCCCAAGCCTTGACAGTGCCACAGGGATAACAGATTGTCTCCACACAATAGTACCACTTGGGACCAAAGTAATGTTTCAACTGTCTCTGCTCCTCTTCCAGCTTGTCATGAGGGTGATTGTTGCACTGTCCTACTTGT
>ML210220.1:0-32320 GCA_004369085.1 Coprinopsis marcescibilis
GAGCCTCCCCAGAAAAACTCCTTGCATTTGAAACTGCTGTCAGGCTTGTCCCAGTGATAGCAGGCCTTGAAAAGACGGTGCAGAACCGGCACTCAACTCTCCCCACCATTTCCGCCATCAGTGTTTTGGCTGCTGCCTTCGCCTGCCTCTCGGAACGACCAGACAAAGCTCTAGAATGGCTTGAACAGAGTCGCTGTCTTGTCTGGAGCCAGCTCAACCATCTACGTACACCATTGGACGACTTGCGGGCAGTCAACCCCAGCCTTGCCGATCACTGTTTGGATATCTCAAAGTCACTCGAAATCGCCGGTTCTCGTACCAGTGGATCCACAATTGGTCCTGCAACATCGACATCGGGGGGCATCTCAGCGGAAGAAGAAGCTCTTTCACATGTGAAGTTGGCAGCTGAGTGGGACAGTGTTCTCACCACCATTCGAACCACTGTCCCTGGCTTCGCGAACTTCCTCCTGCCTCTTCCATGCTCGTCATTACTTCAACATCTCCCAGTCACAGGCACAACCATCATCATAAGTGGTAGCAAGGGCGGCAGTTACGCCCTTGCACTTATGGCAGGTGACGACGAGCCGTTCCATATCCCACTACCTTTTTTCTCCTCCGGAAAGGCGGAGACTTTGCGGACAGATCTAACAGGGCTGTTGAGATCGTTTGGCATGCGGGTGGGAGAGGATGCACAGGGAACAGAGATTGGACAACATCGCAAACCTCAACAGTCACGCACAGGGCCATATGGGGAGACCCTGGGTTCTATACTCGCAACACTGTGGATAGATGTCGTAAAGCCAATCCTGGATGCACTTGGATTTTCGGTGAGTCACATTTAGTCGACTGTTCATCTACACGAACTCAATGCTAAGCGGTATTTTGTTATCAGTGTCGCAAAGCAGGCAATAAAGAACGCTCGCACACCGCTCCGCTCTCCGTGAGTCACTAATTTCCCTCGTTTGATGTATTCATTGCTAACAGTCGTTTCCACACCAGTCCTCGTCAGAGCTCCCAAGGATCTGGTGGTGCGCCACGGGTCCACTGGCCTTCCTCCCTCTACATGCAGCCGGAATCTACGATAAAGGGGACTCGGATACCATCTTCGATTACGCCGTTTCATCGTACACCCCAACCGTCACTTCACTCACCAGCCGTGTCAAGAATGCTCTCACATCCCTTGTCGACACTTCCGGATTATTCCTGGTGAGCCAGCCGGATACACCTGGACTCTCTCGCATCCCAGCCACCATGGAAGAAGTTCGAGTCATCAAAGCACAGCTCGCTAGCAGTGGGGTACGGGACCGGACGCTCGAAGGCAGCGCCGCAACTATTGAAGCGGGCTTGAGGGAGATGGAGAACTACAACAACGTTCATTTCGCCTGCCATGCCATTCAAGACAGGGACGATCCCCTTCAAAGCGGCTTCCATTTCCACGATGGTCGTGTCAGCCTATCCACGATCGTCAAGAAGAACTTGAAGAACGCCAACCTGGCATTCTTGTCAGCATGTCAAACGAGCGCTGGGGATGAAAAACTCTCGGAAGAGGCGGTTCATCTGGCAGCAGGTATGCTCGCGGCAGGATATCGTGGGGTTGTGGGGACGATGTGGTCGATTAGTGACAACCAAGCGCCCGAGGTTGCTAAAGACTTTTACGAATACCTTTTGGCTGGGGGTGGGAAAGGGATTGACGCGTCGAGAGCCTCGTATGCTTTGCATCACGCCATCCAGAGCTTGAGGAGGCGAAGCGGCAATTCGGAGCATTCGCTTCTCACTTGGGTTCCTTATGTTCATTTTGGTGTATGATTTCATTCGATTGTATTCCTATCTGTGTTTTCCCTTCTTCGTAGCCATCTTGCTTCATTTGTTTATGCATATTTCCACTTCATTATACTTTCAATACCTGTATATTATTTATGCTTTGGTCCGGTGCAGCGCTCGCTGCTCTGCTTTCCCTCTGCTGCATCCATTCTCAAAAGGACATCTGGAGCACGTGCCATCCAAAACGACTCAATATATGTCGAAATCTATTTAATTTTGACACTCAAAGCGTTGTTTCGGGGATGGTATGCTATGGGTCGTTCAAAAGTCGAAAAGTATTATCAGGCAAACGTGATCGTGTCCGAAACGATGCAATATGGAGTGAATCTTGAGATATGCTACACAAGTGTTGACATATCCATTTTTGTTTCGCTGCAATTGCCGCCAGCTGGGCCGCCCTTTGCGCTGGGTATCTGAAGGCTGTCAGGCGTGGCTGTTGGCCGAAGAATTTGTACCAATACGAGACCCTATTCTACACCTCATCGTTCATACACTAATGGAGTGCCATAGGTCCGTTGAATATCTTAATCGTCATGAAAATCTCGTCAATTTTAAACTTACACCCAGATTCGTCTTTCAAGATGTCGAGTGCAGTAGCGCGCTCGAATCTGTCGGTGAATACTCTGTCGCCAATAGCCGGCTAGGATCCACTCCAAAATGGTGTCCGCAACTCTGGTTTTACGAATCATGACCGCGAGCACAGTTGCCTATCAAAGTTCACGCTGCACCTTTCTGGTTTCGACCCCTACCTGCAACTAACTAACCATATCGCGAGAACACCTCACTTGCTCCCCACTTGAATTCCAACTTACACCTCGCTCCGCTTGACAATAAAACTCTAGGCCAGTTCTTACCCGACCCATATATATAATAAACCAAGTTAACCGGTCTCCGAATTAGGTCGCCGCCGCCTGTACTTACTTCAAGACCCGACCTCAACTTCTTCGGCGAGTACTGTAGCGTTGAGGATTTCAAAGCAGCCGAGGATTCAGCACTGCAGAAGCAGAATGCGCGAGCGAGGAAAGAATCGAGTTGGCAGGAGCTGGAGTGTGCGCGCATTCGTTATTTGTTCCCGAGAATATCGGAGGCGCATGGCAAACAAGCGTCACTCGCCCACGTGACAATTCTCGAATTTTCTCCACACGGCAAAATAAAAGGAAAGACCCGCTGGCAACGTCACATCCGTTCGTCTCTTCCGAGTACTCACCAAAAAGGCCTTGACCTACTCTTCATCCTATTCTCCTCTAATCCTATTCTAATGCACCGACTATCCACGACGTCGACACGGGCAGTGCGCAGGGCGGCTGCACGTCAGCTCAGCAAGCAGCAGACGCGGGGTGCGCACAAGGAGGTCCGCTTCAGCAATGAAGGGCGGGCGAGCATGCTCAAGGGCGTCGACGTGCTTGCCAACGCAGTCAGCGTAACGCTCGGTCCAAAAGGTCAGTCCACTTTTACCTGCAGTTGCCAGCGCACATGTCTAACCCGCGTCTAGGTCGCAACGTCATCATCGAACAGTCATACAGCGGGCCTAAAATCACCAAAGGTACTTGCCAAATTCATTTTCTATCGCTAGCAATACTAACAGAACGTGTGTAGATGGTGTTACAGTAGCAAAGTCCATCTCACTGAAGGACAAATTCGAAAACCTTGGTGCCCGGTATGTCTTTCCGCCTTTCCAATCCTAAACCACTAACACGCCAGCAGCCTCATCCAAGACGTCGCATCCAAAACGAACGAGGTCGCAGGAGACGGCACAACCACCGCCACAGTCCTCGCGCGTGCAATCTACAGCGAGGGCGTGAAAAACGTCGCCGCCGGTTGCAACCCAATGGACCTCCGCCGAGGTTCACAAGCCGCCGTCGACCGCGTCGTTGCCTTCCTCACCTCGCACGCCAAAACCGTCACGACTACCTCGGAGATCGCCCAAGTCGCCACCATCTCCGCAAACGGCGACGTTCACATCGGGAACCTCATCGCGCAAGCCATGGAGAAGGTCGGCAAGGAGGGCGTCATCACCGTGAAGGAGGGCCGCACCATCGAGGACGAGATTGAGATCACCGAAGGCATGCGCTTCGACCGCGGCTACATCTCGCCCTACTTTATCACCGACGTCAAGACGCAAAAGGTCGAGTTCGAGAAGCCCTTGATACTGCTGAGCGAGAAGAAGATCAGCCTGTTGCAGGATATCCTCCCCTCTCTCGAAGCCGCTGCACAAGCGCGCCGCCCGCTGCTGATAATCGCAGAGGACATTGACGGCGAGGCCCTCGCGGCGTGTATCCTCAACAAGCTGCGGGGCCAGCTGAGCGTCGCAGCCGTCAAGGCCCCTGGATTCGGCGACAACCGCAAGAGCATCCTCGGCGACCTCGCCATCCTCACCGGCGGCACCGTCTTCACGGACGAACTCGAGGTCAAGCTCGAACGCGCTACTCTCGACATGCTCGGCAGCACCGGCAGCATCACGATCACCAAGGACGATACCATTATCCTCAACGGGAGTGGGTCCAAGGACGCTATCAGCGCGCGGTGCGAGCAGATCAGGAGTGTGCTGAATGATGTTACCACGAGCGAGTATGACAAGTCCAAGCTCCAGGAACGGTTGGCCAAGCTTAGCGGGGGTGTGGCCGTCATCAAGGTCGGAGGCGCGAGCGAGGTCGAAGTGGGCGAGAAGAAGGACAGATACGACGATGCCCTCAACGCTACGCGAGCTGCAGTCGAAGAGGGTATCCTACCCGGTGGAGGTGTCGCCCTGCTCAAGGCTTCCCTGCAACTGGCGACCACCAGCCCGAGCGCCTCGGCCTCGTCCACCTCCTCCCCTACATCCCCCAATGCACCTCTGATCCCCACCGCCAACTTTGACCAAGAACTCGGCGTCGCCATCGTCCGGAGGGCAATAACCACACCCATCCGCACCATTCTTGCCAACGCGGGCGAAGAGAGCAGCGTCATCGTCGGCGCACTCCTCACCACCTACGCCTCGGAAGACAAGTTCAGGTGGGGGTACGATGCCGCCAAGGGCGAGTATGTGGATATGGTTGAGCGGGGGATCGTTGATCCGTTGAAGGTGGTGCGGACTGCGTTGGTTGATGCGGCGGGTGTAGCTAGTTTGTTGACGACGAGTGAGGCGTGTGTGGTGGAGGTTGCGGAGGAGAAGGTTGGTGGGCCTCCGGCTGGTGGGATGGGAGGTATGGGCGGGATGGGGGGTATGTTTTAGAGAGGAGTGATGGGTGAGGGAGTGGACGATAGGTTGATGGATGATACTATTGTTTTTTGTTATAATGCACCACCACTTAGAGAATTAATTTTTTGGTCACATTCGTTTGGGACCTGTCCTGGGTGTATGCGGTTTTGGAGTTTTTTTTGGAAAGGTGGGTGGTGTGGTTTTTTGGTCTGTGGTGACCGCGACCTCGTGTTTCGGTTTGGCGTATCATGGACCGGGTTAATGCGGTGAAAATTGGACGCCGCTTAGAGGTTGGAATTCGGATGTGGGTCGTTGATGTGGATGCATTGTCTGTTGCGTTTAGATTTAATTTTAAGCAGAGATGTCTGAAGCAGAGATCAACGTCAGTCGGACGAAAGAGTATGGTTCTGGGTTCTCGTCAAGAGCGTTGTGTACAGGAGAAGAGTCCTACGCGTCATTGACACCTTGTCTGTCGCATTTAGATCGAACTTTGGACTTGTTGAAGATCAACGTCAGCCGGACGAAAAGAGTACGCGGTTCTCGTCAAGAGCATTCGTATGTATTGGACAGGACAGGACAGGGCTTGGAGACGGAGTGATGATGCTAGATAGTGGATGGTCGTCGGTTGATATTCGAAATATACAAGTGGGTTGGTTGGTTGGTTGGTTGGTTGGTTAGTCGATTCAGAGGTTGGTTTGGAGGTTGGTTCCGGGCCTCGGAGCCTCGGAGACAGGAATGAACAGCGCGTCGCGGAGTCTGACGTATGCTTCTGAATCGCCGTTGGTAGAATATAGAGCACCCGAGCTGGTTTCGACGCTGCTCGATCGTCGATTGCTCGTTCGTTACCCATACAGCCGTTCGACGAGGTGTATGATGTAACATAGAATCTGTACGCCCAGTGCAGTGAGCACGCTCGTCGGAGGAGGGTGGCGTTGCGGCGTCTGCATAAGTTGCATTATTACAACTGTACGTATGTCTGCGCGTGTGTTGGGAGAGGTGAAGGTATTTAAATTTGAAGAACAGCGGGGCAAGACTCGAGTCACTGACCCCCACGGCCCCAGGGCCCAAGGTATACAGGGTTTCCCAGCCCCCAGCCTTCATACACATACTTCACTAGTCTCGACACTCGCGATATAGCGCCCAGAGGTACATGTATGCATACAGCTGTCAGACAGTCCAGCGTTTAGAACATGGCATCGATCCGCAGCAACCGTGACGTCGGTGGGCGCTCGATCCGGAATATGAGCCCGGATCCCCCTTAATTGTCCGCATGTCGTCCGCGTACCGCTGCAGAGCCATCGAGGCATGTGTACGGGGCACGCTTGATGCGACGACCTGTTTTTACACGTGTTCAACTGGTTTATGAGGATGGATCTCTGATGGTCGTAACTTGTCCTTCCTTATCTTGCCCTTCATGTTGAGAGATTCCTGGCAAGTAAGTATGTGTACTGGCGCGCAGAGAGCACGGGTTCTATTAATTGGAGCTTAGAGATACTCGAGCCCAGGTGCCTCTGCGACAAATGAATATTACTGAACAAATCACGACCAGTTGAATTGCATGAGCCTGGCTCTGAATAGAGCCTCGAGCGATCAAGGTTATTGTGAAGAGGCACACTGCCAGTGGAAATTCAAACAATGTTCCGACCTCGACCGCCCTCCCTGCGAGCACGGGACCACAGCTACTTTGCAGGGCCAGCCGCAGAGACGCGCGAACCATCGAAGTAGGCGGGCCCACATTACCTACCATCTCGTTATTTGTGGCAACTCCTCCTCCTCCCTCACCTCCCAGAACGTTTCGTCTCTGTGCCTATTCAACCTCGGTCACGTCGCGTTGGCGCGCAGAGGCACCTACGGGAGGCAAAGCTAGGGCGGCCCGAGGTACGGGTTGAGTCTCATTTTATATATCGATGTGGCAGACATATTTAACGCGCATTGACCTATAGGCCATCCCTCGCTTACAGAGAGGAAGACTTTGATTTGTCCTCACGAGATATTCTGTACGACGATGAGCTTTACGAGCGGACGTCCGGCGACGATCTCTCAGCTCGAAACTTCCTCCACGAAGACAATATATCTGAAAGGGACTTCCTAGAAGACTCTTACGATCTCGCTGAGCGCAATAACCTCGACGAAGGAGACCTCTCAAGCCGATCCATCGCCTACGACGACCTCGAAGCCCGCGTCAAAACCCCCAAACCCAACAAGAAACACACCATTCGCGCAGCGCAGGCCAAAGCCCGGCCAGGCTACCAACGCCATAACAAGGCTGCGCGATCAAAGCGGTGGGCAGCCAAAGACCAGCAGAGAACGAAAGCAAAGGCCACCAACCGCGTTGATACGTTCAAGAACGGGGCAGCTACGAGGTCCGGCAGTCCGTGGCGGCCAGACAAAAACTGAAAGCAATGGGACATCAACAAGGCGAAAAAGGCGGCGAATGCAGCGAACGCCGAGGCGCTATCGCGCGGGAAGAGGGTACGGCAGATCGCGCGGCGGGTGGACCGGAGCCCTCGTGCACAGAAGCCATCAGCCGCAGAAAATTCTTTGGGATCCGACGGCTTTGAAAGACTTGGACAAGCTCGGGCTGAAGGGTAAAGGTCGTAGACGCGTAAAGAAGTTCCACACAAATACTGTCAAGAACTACATCACCGGGTTCAACAAGGATCGCAAGCCAGCAGAGCAGGCCGTCTCTGGGAGGATTTAGTGCGTACCCTCAAGTTAAATCTCAGCTCCCATTTACTCAGTTTCAACTTTCAACAGCAACCTCTTCCACAAGCAGACGTCGCCTCTAGACAAGAAGATGCACGTCACAGGTAAGGTCCTCAAAGCCGGAGGACTCGCCGTTCAAGCCAAAAGCAGCCCAAGGCTCGCAGGGCAAGGAAATAAAGAGAGAAGACAAAGCGAGTCAGCTCCATCATATGTACACCAAGCACAACAGCGCGAAGCGACTGCCAAAGGCATTGCAGGATGCTTACACTGCCAGGAAAGGGAATTACCAGCAGATTTAGGGATAATAATGGTCATGACCGATGGCCCATGGTCCCATGCTCACTTGCTCTTGTTTATTTATTGGCGAGGGTGGCAGCAAGTTCCGAGTTTCTTTCTCTCATTGCTCGTTAGTATTACCCACTCGCTCTTTATGCCCCATCCTTGCACTGTCATTATGTAGTAGTCTCAGCGTAGACGATTATCTACCGCTTCTATTATTCTCCGAACCATTGCCCAGTTCAAGTAGCAAATGAATCTTACAAGGATTCTGCCAGTGGGTACCCTGCGGCCTGCTACTATATGTGTATTATTATTATTATTATTATTTGTTCTGGAACCTTGCTATGTAACAGTCTCGTGTACATGCGGGGCTTTCTGGGAAACTCGGGGGAACCAACACAATACAATCTATCACCCGAGCTACCCGCCCTCAGTCGTATCCCGTAAGTATTTGTGCATTCGCAAGACAAGCAGTTGGCTGTTCGCAGTTATCCATGTCCCGGAAAGATGATCAACACATGCACTCAGTCTAACCTGGCGCCCAGATCGGCTATGCCTATTGCAGACGCGTGATGCTCGATTAACCGCCCGGAGCGCGAACTATGTAACGGTACATAGCGCTCGACTCGGAATCAAACGCCGTCGATCCCAATCATCTCCACCTACAGGCTACGTGGGTGCTGCTAGGTACAGCCAGCCCGCCTTCTCTTTACCTGAGTGAGCCTTGCCATTTCGCTTTCTCGCTGAATTCGAATCACCCGCTCAGGTCCAAGCCCAGCTCACTTTTTAATATTAATTCACATAAGCATAAGCTAAGAGGAGATTGACGGAACGGCCGATGTCGTACATACCACAGAAATGGCTGTCCCCGACGCTCGCCTGACCAAGAAGCGCACCACGACAAACCATTGCCATTGACAAGGCGTCATTATAAATCCCATTGCTGCTTACTTCCATTGACCAATTCTGTGCTGTCAGCATCGACTTTACCTACAAAGGGAAGACGTGGAAAGGTGCTCGGCCGCGAGAGCGTTACAGCGAAACAGTCCACCGATGGCTTGACGGGTATGTGCGGGGATCCTGGCCTCGTCTGAAACAATCATGGGAAAGACGTCCCTCGGAACAAATGGAGTCTGGATCTTGAGCCTAGTACTAGAGTGTGTTACCTCCAGATATACTTAACGACAAGATACCTGACATATCTACGCTACGGGCAGTGTGCCAGTCAATTGGAGCTTGGCGACTCAAACGCCTTTACAAGTCGCAAAACGCAACCGTGCTGTGTAACATAAATATCTAAGCTGTACGCAAGTGGATCAGGCGATAGTGTCTATGTACGATCTATCATCATGATCTTGATCGATGATGAAAGCACACGCGGACAAAGAGCTTCGAAGTGATTTGTCACTCGGCTATTTGATGCCTCTACAGGGCTCGCCTGTATCCTATGGCGTATGTGCTCGCCAGGGAGGCTCTGTCAGCCTCTGTGTACATACCGAGAATGATACTGACTTGACTAAAGTGGAGGAATACAGAGGGCAGGTTTGAGAAGTGTCAGGGGACGGGATATCGATGGATCTGAATCAATGCTTAGTATGACGTACACAGCCAATGGAATCAATGTTCATGACATTGAGCGCCGTCCCGGTGAATGCGGCACACAAGATCCTTCGAAAAGCTGCGGAGACACGATTGTCTGGGGAGTATCACGCGCAAATCCCTCGAGGAATCTGGCGTGGCCACAGCACTACGTTGAATGCTGCAACTTGCCAACTGGGTGCACTAAGGGCTCAGAAATCACTCGATTTTGTGCTGCAAGAATCAAAGTTTAGTGGCGTTTTACCTTTACTCATCGTGGAAGTGCTCAAGTGATGCACTATAGTGTGTGCACCGTTTCGCTGGGCCCGGTAACGTCGGGCAGTGAATTCAAAGGGAGGCACAGCAACGTATGGCACGAAGGGTGTCATTTAAAAGGTAACCCTAGCCTGCCAACGATCGAACACTCAACTCCCGCCATCTCAACCCAGCTCAGCTCTTCCACCTCAGCACAGTGCCAGCTTTCCACGCTAAGTGCGTATCCACATCATGCGGCTCACCTCCGCTCTGGCATCTCTTTGCCTATTCCTCAGTGTCGCCTCCGCGCACAGAGGCGCCTACGAGAGGCGAAACTATGACTCGAGGTATGATATGCCTTGTGATAGGTATTCCAACTTCTTTCTGACACGTTAATCGGTCTGCACAGCCCAGCTCTCGCATACAGAGAGGAGGACTTCGACTTGTCATCACGGGATATCCTCTACAACGACGAGCTTTCCGAACGGGCCCTATTCGACGACGACGAGCTTTACGAGCGGACATTCGACGACGAGCTCCCAGCCCGGAACCTCTTATACGAAGACGATATCTCCGAAAGGGACTTCCTGGAAGACTCCTATGATCTCGCCGAGCGCGATTACTTCGACGAAGAAGAGCTCTCAAGCCGATTCATAGACTACGACGACCTCGAAGTCCGCGTCAAAAACCCTAAACCCAACAAAAAACATACAATACGCGCGAACCAGGCCAAAGCCAAGCCTGGCTACCAACGACAGAACAAGGCCGACCGATCAAAGCAGTGGGCAGCCAAAGATCAGCAGAGAACGAAGACCAAGGCCACCAACCGCCTTGATACGTTCAAGAACGGGGCAGCTGCGAGGTCAGGTAGGCCGTGGCAGGCAAACAAGAACGGAAAGAGGGCGGATATCAACAAGGCTAAGAAGGCGGCGGGTGCTCAGAGGGCAGAGGAAGCGAGGAACAAGACTCCAGGAAAGCGGGCCCGACAGATCCAAGGGCGAATCAACCGCAACCCTCGTGCCCAGAGAACACATAACCCACAGAAAGTCCATTGGGATGGTACGGCCGTGCAGCAGCTGGATAGGCTCGGGCTGAAGGGAAAAGACCGCAAACGCGTAAAGAAGTTCCACACAAACACTGTCAAGAACTACATGACCGGCATCAACAAGGGTCGCAAACCCGCAGATCAGGCTGTCTCAGGGAGAATTTTGTGAGTGTTCCTCAAGCTCAGCGACCTTTCTACTTTTACTGAGTCTCTCTCAGCAATCTTGTTCATAAGCAGACCTCGCCTCACGATAAGAAAATGCACGTCACTGGTAAAGTAATGAAAGCAGGTGGCGCACCCATTGCTCCGCCGTACAAGCCAAAGAACGGCCAAGACCCCCAGTACCATCATATGTACACAAAGCACGACAGCGCAAAGCGACTGCCCACGGCGCTGAAGAAAGCTGTCGCTGACAGAAAGGGGAATTACCAGAGGATCTAAGGCTATTTCTAGAACTTGGAGCTGATGGTTATGTTTTCGCTGTCGATATGGCTACATATATTTATTTGATTATACATACCCTAATAATAGACGAAATCTTTCAGCTTCGGGCGTGGAGCGTGTGTATGGAAATTTGCTCTCTCTGCGTGCCATCCCTGCACTATCAATATATATTAGTCCCAGCGGTAGACAAATATCTGCCGCTTCTATCATTCTCCAAACCATTACCCAGTTCGTAGTAAATAAATCTTACAAGGATTCTGTGTACCATGGGGCCTGTTTAGTACACGTATATCATTATTTATTGTCCTGGAACCTTGGTATTCTGCTCGAGCCTCGTACTAAGACTGCTTGTAAAGGAGCATGTGCACCCACTACCATAGTACTCAAGGCCAATGACACTCACTCACGTTCTCCGCTAGCGCCGAATCACTTGTAACAGTCTCGCACGATGCTGGCATGGCTTCCTTCCCGTGTATACGCGGGGCATGCTGGGAAACTCGGGAGAACCAGCCCAAGACAATCTATCACCCGAACCCGAACTGTATGCCGTAAGTAGGGGTGCATTCACAATACGAGCGGTTGGCTGTTCGCAGTTATCCATGTCCTGGAAAGATTTTCAACACATGCACGCAGTCTAGTCTAGCGCCCAGATCGGCTATGCCTATTGCAGACGCGTGTTATGGTGATCGATGCTCGCAGCTCGATTAACCGCATAGAGTAAATAATGGTGGCGGGCGCTCGACTTGGAATCAAACGCCGTCGATCCCGATCATCTTCCCCTACTCGTGGGCGCTGCCAGCTACAGCCAACCTTAAATATTTAATTACCTACCGCCTTCTCCTCACCTGAGTGAGCCTTGAACTTTCGCTTTCTCGCGGAATTCTAATCGCCCGCTCACTTTTCAATATTAATCCACATAAGCATAACCTAAGAGGAGATTGACGAAACAGCAGCTGTCGTACATAACACATAAATAGACTGTCCGCGATACTCGCCTGACCGAGAAGCGCACGACAAAAACACTGTCATTGAATACATCTCATAAAATCCCATTGATGCTTCCCCCGATTGTCCCGATTCTGCGCTGCCAGCATCTACTGTACCTACGAAGGTAACACATAGAGCGTTACGGCGAAACAGTCCACCGGTGGTTCGACAGGTATGTACGAGGCCCCCTGGAACAATCATGGGAAAAGACGTCCCTCGGAACAAATACTAAGATACCTGACATAGCTACAGGCAGTGTGACTGTCGGTTGGCGACTCAAACGCCATTAGAAGTCGCAACAGGAACCCGTGCTATGTAACATAAATACGCAAGTGGGAACAGGGGATAGTGTATATGTACGATCCATCATCGATCTTGATCGTGATGATGAAAGCACACGCGAACAAAGAGCTTCGAAGTGATGTGTCATTCAGCTACCAGGAGCCGCGTTCCACGACTAAGTGACCCTTGCTCAAGCACTCAAATCCCTGCTCAATTTTTTGTGGTCAGTGATCAAATCGGTCTCGAGGACTTGGAGCTTAAAATGTGAAAGGAAGGTGTGAAGATGAGAATCCCGCCGCTCGTCGTCGACCTTCGGTCAACTCCTCGCGGCTTATACAAGGCTCATCTTGACATAAATACGTCAGTCCAACCAAGCAAAATTTGTGTTTAGGGCCTGCAGGACTCGTTATTGAAAGGATTCGACCAGGGTCATTTTTTTTTGACGACATTTGGAAACCTTCAAAACCATGTTCAGGGTAGTAATATGGACGTGGACGGGACCTAGCGAGCAAGGTCGATTTGATGCCTCTGCAGAGCTCGCCTGATTACTAGGACATATCTACTCGTCAGGCTGCTCTGGCAGCCTCTGTGTACATACCGAAGACGATCTCGACTTGATTAAAATAGAAGAATCCAGAGGGTACTACGTTTGAGAAGAGTCAGGAGATGGGATATTGATGGATCTGAATCAATGTTCCATTGAGCGCCGTCCCGGTGAATGCGGCACACAAGATCCTTCGAAAAGCTGCGGAGACACGATTGACCGGAGAGGTTCGTGCGCAAACCTCTCGAGGAATCTAGCATGGCCACAGCACTACGTTGAATGCTGCAACTTGCCAACTGCGTGTACTAAGCGCTCGGAAAGTACTCGATTTTACGCTCCCAGGAATCAAAGTTTAGTGGTATTACCTTTACTCATCGTGGAAGTGCTCAAGTGATGCACTATAGTGTGTGTACCGTTTCGCTGGGCCCGGTATCTTCGGGCAGTGCGAATCCAAAGAGAGGCACAGCAATGTATAGAGCGAAGGGTGCCATTTAAAAGGTACCCCAGCCTGCCAACGATCGAACACTCAACTCCCGCCAGCTCAATCCAGCTCATCTCTTCCACCTCAGCACAGTACCAGCTTTCCACGCTAAGCGCGTATCCACATCATGCGGCTCACTTCCGCCCTGGCATCTCTTTGCCTATTCCTCAGTGTCGTTTCCGCGCACAGAGGCGCCTACGAGAGGCGAAGCTATGACTCGAAGTATTATATGCCTCATTATAATATTTCTTTCTTCTGACAGTTCAATCGGTCTGTACAGCTCAGATCTCGCATACAGAGAGGAGGACTTCGACTTGTCATCACGGGATATCCTCTACGACGACGAGCTTTCCGAACGGGCCCTATTCGACGACGACGAGCTTTACGAGCGGACATTCGACGACGAGCTCCCAGCCCGGAACCTCTTCTACGAAGACGATATCTCCAAAAGGGACTTCCTAGAAGACTCCTACGATCTCGCCGAGCGCGATTACTTCGACGAAGAAGACCTCTCAAGCCGATTGATCAACTACGACGACCTCGAAGTCCGCGTCAAAAATCCGAGAGCCAACAAGAAACGCACAAAACGTGCGGCGAAGGCCAAAGCCAAGCCTGGCTACCAACGACAGAACAAGGCCGAGCGATCAAGGAAGTACGCAGCCAAAGACCAGCAAAAAACGAAAACAAAGGCTACCAACCGCCTTGTTACGTTCAGGAATAGGGCAGCTGCGAGGTCAGGTAGGCCGTGGCAAGCAAACAAGAACGGAAAGAGGGCGGACATAAACAAGGCTAAGAAGGCGGCGGGTGCTCAGAGGGAAGAGGCCGCGAGGAACAAGCCTCCAGGAAAGCGGGCGCGACGGATCCAACGGCGAATCGACCGCAACCCTCGCGCTCAGAAATCACATAACCCACAGAAAGTCCATTGGGATGGTACGGCCGTGCAGCAGCTGAACAGGCTCGGGCTGAAGGGCAAAGACCGTAGAAGCGTCAAGAAGTTCCACAGAAACACTGTCAAGAACTACATGACCAGCATCAACAAGGGTCGCGAACCCGCAGATCAGGCCGTCTCAGGGAGAATTTTGTGAGTGTTCCTCGATCTCAGCGACCTTTTTTATGCTTTTGCTGAGTCTCTCCTTCTCAGCAATCTTGTCCACAAGCAGACCTCGCCCCATGATAAGAAAATGCACATCACTGGCAAGGTCATGAAAGCGGGCGGCGCACCCATTGCTCCCCCGTACCAGCCAGAGGACGGCCAAGAAGCCCAGTACCACCATATGTACACACAGCACAACAGCGCAAAGCGACTGCCCGAGGCGCTGAAGAAAGCTGTCGCTGACAGGAAGGGGAATTACCAGAGGATCTAAGGCTATTTCTAGAACTTGGAGCTGATGGTTATGTTTTCGCTGTCGATATGGCTACATACATTTATTTGATTATACATAACCTAATAATAGACCAAATCTTTCAGCTTCGGGCGTGGAGCGTGTGTATTGAAATTCGCCCTCTCTGCGAGTCGAACTCGCGAGATGCCCGTGAGAACGACATGCTTGATTAGTCCTGATGTGATGTTTCCGGAGGGTTTCGTAGAAGAATCAAGCCCGATGTCCGTAACACACATGATCACTCTTCTCATATTCCACACCACCTCACTTCCAGAAGCCCGACGACCATGCACCAGCAGATACCTTGTGCCAGTCATTCCTCCCATTGCCGTACACGCCATACTTCTAATTCGCCTCTCCACTCGATCCCTTCGCTTCCTTGACTTGCTTAACGCCACCTTTCGCTCGTCGCATCCCCGCTTGGTACTCGAATGCTGTATACCCACATCCAATCTCGTGGTACGATGGTATCAAGCACCCAATGCGTGTTATCTTAGCCACTTTCTCGCTGTATGGTCCAGATGTATGGCATCATCAGATTCCATAGTTCCGTCGACATTCCACCTGGAGGTTCAAAACTCTATCTCTGGGCTGCCTCGCGAGCTTCTGGAGCTCCCAAAGCAAGATATAAAGAGTGTGGATCCCCCTCTCACACCCCCCTCGGTCCACCCCAGGCTTCCCTCCATCGCCCGCCATGTGGTTCAGCACGCTCCTCCCCTTCGTAACCCTCGCCCTCACATTCACATCGTCCGCATCTGCGCAGGACTTTGACATCGGCGAGCTCGAACGCAAACCCCTCGTCACCTCCGCCGCTCTGCAACGCCGCATCCACAGAGACAACCTCCTCCGCCACGCACGCAACTTCCAGCACTTTGCCGAACAAACCAGCAAAACCACACCCAACCGTGCCTTTGGTTCTGTCGGCCACAACTCGACCGTGAGGTACATCAAGAAGCTCCTGGACGCCACCAAATTCTACGACACCCAGCTCCAAACGTTCCCATATACATACGCAGAGGCCAGCAGCAACTTCACCGCCAACGGTGTCATCCTCCCCACCAAGTCGCTCTTCTACGGCATCTCCGGCGACGTGACCGCACCTCTCTTCGCAACTGGTAACTTGGGTTGTGTTCCCGTATGTGGTTAAACCTTTCTTCCGGCTTCTCATGATTTACAAGTACTTCTATCCAGGAACACTTCCCTGCTTCCGTCGAGGGCAAACTCGTTCTCATCCAACGTGGAGACTGTATCTACGGCATCAAAGTCGCCCTGGCTGGTGCAGCAAAGGCAGCTGGCGTCATCATCTTCAACGACGTGCCCGCTGAACTCTCGGGTGGATCTCTTGGAGGTGTCTCGCGTCCCGAAGGCCCTTACGTTCCCGTTGGTACCATCTCTGGTACTGCTGGACTCGATCTCCAGGCAAGGCTTGCAGCTGGAGAGGAGATAACCGGCGTCTTGAAAGCATATGGCCTTGTCGAAGAAAGATATTCAAGCAACCTGATCGCCACAAGCAAACAAGGCAACAAGAACCAAATCGTCTTCAGCGGCTCGCACTCTGATTCCGTTCCAGGAGGTCCCGTGAGTCCAGTTCCTTTCTTGACCGCCAAACAACATCAACTAACCTTCCCCTCTCTACTACATAGGGAATCAACGACGACGGCTCAGGCACAATGGGCAACCTCGAAACAGCCCTCCAGCTCACCAACTTCCGTCTCAACAACGCCGTGCGCTTCGGCTGGTGGACCGCAGAAGAATTCGGGCTCGTCGGGTCCACACACCACATCCGCAACCTGCCCCAGTCAGAACGCGACAAGATCGCGCTCTACCTCAACTTTGACATGATCGCCAGCCCGAACAGCGGGTTCTTCATCTACGACGGCGACGGCGACACCTTCCAGCGCCCCGGCCCTCCAGGAAGTGCTCAGATAGAGAAGCTCTACGAGGACTATTACAAAGCGAAAGGGCTGATCAGCAGGCCGAGCAACTTTACTGGTCGTAGCGATTACGGTCCGTTCTTGGAGGTCGGCATCCCATGCGGTGGTGTCTTCACCGGTCACGAAGGCGTCAAGACCGATGAAGGTGTGCAATGGTGAGTTGACCTTTGGCCATCGGTGATGCATTTTTAAATCTGATACAAACATTCGAATAGGTGGGGAGGCCAAGCAGGTGTTGTTTACGACCCATGCTACCACGCACGGTGCGACACCTACGAAAACCTTCGTGTCGAAACTTTCGAAACCAACGTCAAGGCCATCGCACACTCAATCGCCGTGTATTCGATGTCTCTCGAAACCATCCCCTTCCCTCGCGCTGCCTCTTCCATTTCCTCGAGATCTGCGGATGAGAAGCTGCATGTCGAGACGCTCACTTATGAGGAACGCAGACATTACGGTTGCGACCATGCTCATGAGGTATCATGGCAGTAATGTAGAAATTAAGTATCAGGGAATTTCCCAATGTATTCAAGACAAAAATTAAAGAATCCTCGCGTCTCACAAGCCATTTAGTCGTTCGCACTTGACAAAGATGGATGTGACAATGATAATCGCTTGTCGATGCAAAGTTGGGCAGGCGCGACATTGAAAAAGATTCGGGTACGGGGAATCGAACCCCGAGCTGCCGCGGTCACTCTCATGAGATGAGAGGCGGCAATGTTAGCCGTTACACCATACCCGATATAGAAGATGTCTTGGACATTGCCAATATAAACAGGACGCCTGCCGAATTGTATGTCAAAATTTAAGAACAAAGGTGAATATCGTAGTGTGCCACAAAGAAAGGTGTGGCATAGTAATCGGTGCCGCTCTACTTAAATATTGCAGGAAGCAGTAGACGAACTTGTTCCTGCCCCATTATTTACATCCCGTTCTGTCTGGTTACAGTCCCTTTTCTTTCTCATCGCGTTTGGTTTTTTAATATTCAAGTTCACTTTCCACCTCAGTTTCTATACGCCATACGACGACCGCTATACGACTTTCGCAGCATGTTTTTTACGGCTAACGACACCCATGCCACTTTCGATACCGACACCCCGATGTTTACTGAACTGTCTGCTCACTCTCTCGATACCGATATCCCTATGTCACCCTGTACACCCACCACCCCAATCAGGCCCAGCAGGCTGAACTTCCAGTCCCCAGCATTCACAAAACCGAGCCCCACGCGCAAGGGGAGTGGCACCCACCCCAAATCTACAAAGCCCCGCCTCCCACACCGCCGACCCACAACGCTGCTCCTCTCCCCAACCAACCACCGCCGCGTCTCTCCAGCAAAGAGCCAAAGGAGCACCAAAAGCGACAGCAGCCGGCGTGCGCGGATCTACTCCAACCAACATGGAGCCCTGTCCCCGCCCCACGTCGGCTCTCGCGTGTGCCATGCGCCTCCCTCGCCCACCGCCCAGCGAAATCGACCGAGCCACCACGCGAAGAAAGCTAGCGGTACCAACGCCAAAGCGCTTTCACTGGGAGTGTTGGGGAGGATCCACGTCGGGGCGGTGTTGAGGCCACTGAAGAGGTTGACGTGGGGTGTGAGCAGTGGCAAGGTCGGAGGCATATCCTGGAGCAAGGTGTCCCGAAAGAGGACGAACGACGCACAAGGAGAGGGCAACCAACCTACCTCCTCGACCGGCCTGCATGGGTTCGCATTAGCGCAGTCCAAAGCGATGCAGGTGCTTGGGAGCCGTACAGCTGCAGCTGCAGGTGAGGGCGATGTGGAGATTCTGCTGGCAGATGGAGATGAGGACCAGGATCAGGACGACGACGACGACAACTATCCGTACTCACCAATGCCCACCTCACCGCTGTATCCTGTTTCAAGAGAAGACTGCGGAGTCACCGAGCCCCAGACATCTTTCAATCACCTCTTCCAGCAGCCCGACTTTATGGCGTTCGAACCCGACCAACCACATTCTCCAGCACTTGACCCGCTCCTCGAAGCTCCCAGCACCTCCACTCCAATGGAGGACGTGGAGGACGAAGATGACGACGACGAGGTTCATCAGTACTGCTACATCCCCAGCACTTCGTCTCCAACTTCTCCACAGCTCTGTGGCTTTGGGCAGTCGGGTTGCGGCGGTGACGCTGAAATGGACAACCACCCAATCTCGCCGGTGACCAGCTACAGCTTGAGCCCTGTCAGCATCAGCAGCAGCATGAAGCGAGCTAGAAGCCGGGGAAAGACGATGAGGATTCTAGGATATGAAGCTCATGAAGCCTATTCGTGTGGCATCCAGTTTTCCACTGCAGTTCCGATGGGCCAAGGGAAGAAGAGAGCATATTTTAATTGATGAACTTCGATGGAACAATGATAGCTATATGCGTTCGATACATGAGTATGGGATACATTCATGTTCCATTTATCTTACTTACTTTTCTAATGGTAATTGCCTTGGTCTGCACCTTGAGAAGCGAAAGGCTTTGTTACGGTACGAGACGGTACGTCGTACATACGGTGAGGAGGACTTGAATCCCTTCCCAGTCAGCCGAGCCTCGCTTCCGCGTGGTCCAAGTTGGCAATGGCCTTGACTCTAATTACGTACAAACAAGCCTTTCCTCTTCGGACCGCCTGCGGTCGAACGTTTCATTGACTTTCAGGTTTCACTGACTAGGTTCTCTTTGTCCGTCGACAGCGACCAGAATCTAGTCCACCCTCAGAAGCTGAATCGGTGCGCAAGTCTCAAAAGTTCCGCAGCTCTATTCGCTTCACACCAGCATATCTAATCTATTGACAATGCTGCATCGTGACTCTTCATTGCCGCATGCATGGCGATTCTTGGGCGATTCATGAAGATCTCGGCGCCCTACATAAACGCAACTCCACCGACTTGAAGAATCAAGATAGCCTCTGACAGCCCCTCATGCATCTAGGGTTGTAATATGTGCTTTGCCATCGCAACGAAACGTATGCTCCAATGCTTCTCTGAATGAACCTGCCGAAGGAGCCCTTGGACCTCGGGTTTTCTGAGCGTCTATACCTTTGTTTGTTTTCCTTGGCCATATCCATGCATGCATCACCAGCAAGAAGCAATGTGGCTCCCGATACTTGCCTGACTACGGTTCTCGGATACTACGCGGCAAACATGGGCTCAAAGGTTTCTGACACTGTCGCCTCCCTCCTCTTTTCGCAAAGCAGCCTTGCCACTGCCTATCTGCAGGCTCGCGCGAGTACCAGTTCCCCGTGCACTGCGCGATCGCACTCAACACACACTCGATATTTTCCAACAGCAACAGTCCTTGATCGCACGGTGGTCATTGTCCTATATATGCACGCACAGACATTCATGCTCGAATCGGCCTTCCACCGTGCTCCACTGGCTCCAACGCAAACATTGTCCCCAAGAATCAAATTAAATTCAAGGTTAAAAGACAAAGCAGCGAGACATTGACGAGACACACGTCCCTCTTTATTCTCGCTCCCTTTCTCTTTCTCGTCCCGGAAACGTCGATAGGCTCCTCGCCCACCACATTCGTTTAAGCCAACGCTTCAGCCGCCTTCCAGCGCCCAGCGTCCATCGCCGCTCGCCACCAGCACTACAATAAATACCCCAATACCATCACCACCAACATCCACGCAGCGAGCCAGCCTTCAGAATGTACTCCCCAATCAACGCGTTCATGCTGCTCAGCATCGCCGCTCTCATCCTCAACATCAGCCCTGACGGCAGCCCGTTCATAACCAGTGTCAGCGCCCAATCCATAGAATCAATCTGCTGGGCCTGCCCCCCAACCAACGCGTTCAACGAGCCCGTCATAGCCTCGAGCGACATCGGGGGGTTGATATCATGCGAATACGGGTCCGGATCCTGCAGCTACGAACTGGTAAGCACGCCTGCCTCTCGGCCAGGCGCTTTGCCTTCTCCACCGCCCTTCCACTGGACTGTAGCTAACGGTGTGTATCGCGATTTGCAATAGAATGCCGGTGCGGTGGTAGACGGAGATGCAGGCTGCGTAGGCACCGCGTCGTTGGACTGCCGCGCACGTCGCGCGTTCCGCAGAGAAGCCGCCCTCCCCAGGTCCTCCAGACCGATCAACCCCAACGCCGTGAAGCCGGACGTCATGCGCACCCGCGCCCGACTCGTCAAGGCCAAGAACAGGAAGAGCAGGAACTAATTTATACAACATTACAGTATATACCACCCACCGTCCGAACTTGCTATTTCGCGACACGCCCGTTCCTACCTTCCTATTTATCTCTCTGACCAACCAATACTTCCTCGTTCTTCCCTTTTTATCTTTTGGACAATACCCCGCCTGCAATACCTTATAGATAGTTCTACTTCTCGTTATATATGTTCCATGTTGTCCGTCCAATATTCAGGTTTCTGCTTCGGTTCAACGCCTCACCAATCCACGGAGATGACCTCCAACCCAGTTCGCCCAGGATAGGTGTTGCGCGAACCACATTTTCAATTACCGTCTGTAGCCGTCCTTCATCCCTGTAAGGTCTTCGTGTAGACTCCACTGAAATGATCCATAACCTGTAGGCTGGCCCGATGAAATCATAGACAGACCTTATCGCCCCAACGCGGACACCTCTCGTCCTGCGCCCCAACAGTTTCCTTGCAGAACGGTTCCTGCCCTCCTGCAACCCATTCCGCCGGAACCTATCCTCGCCGCACGTAGACGAGCATGTACGACGGTGCCATCGCCCTCACGCGAGTTTGACTTTGGCTGCCCCCTCCGTTAGCCACGACGCATCTCTCAATACGTTGAACATTCCGTCCAGGCCTTCCCCCACATGTGTAGCTTAAGGTCGTTTTCAAAAGTCAGGTACGATACCGTACGACTACAACGATCTGTGAGTGGAATGTCAGTGGAACAGAAGAACGCCAGAAAACCTTCGAACAAAACTCAGATGCACCAGTCTGGATCACAAGCAATGATGAGAAGCGATGGAATTAATTCTATAACGGTAATTACAAAGGGGCACATACTTTTCACTACGAAGACTTGGATTTGATAGGACCAAACTTGAGTTGACTCCAGTCACCGTACATGACCTCCCGGTCCGACAGCTTGTCCAACCTCGCCAACTCCCTCCGGATATACACGGTCAGGTCGAGCATGACATCTGGATAACTGAGGTACTTGTCCACCTCCGAGGGCGAAAAATCATGGACACCGGATCCATCATCCGTCGCCTCCTCCTTGCTAAAGTCCACCTTCGACACATTCACAACCTCGCCTCCGACCAGGTTCACCGAGCGCCGGAACTTGGGCGTACTGGGCTCTGTGGCGGTGGGGTCGGGGTATTCGATCCCCTGGGCACCTCGAGCACCCAGAACGTTCCTCCAAATCGCAGCGGCCATTTCCATATCACCCTGGACCATGCCAAGGTCAAACGCCATCCCCAGCCCAGCCCATTGCTCCTTGAAGATCTTCATCTGCTGCGTCACAATCTTATCCGGAGCGCGGGCTAATGCTCTCGCCGTTAGGTGCTTCCCAGGCGTAGCAGCGTTCGGGTTCACGTAGAAGTCGCTGCGGAAGGTATACGGCGGGGATGGTTCAAGTTTCGGCTGAAGGACGTCGCGTATGCGGTCCTCAATGTCGAGGAAAAAGTGATCGAGAAGGGCCTGGATGTAGTGTTTCCCGTGTTCTTCGGGTAGGGCACGGAGTCGGACTGTGAGCATCCAAAGATGCAGATTGGTTATTGTGAACCAAGACTGGAATGTCGGAGGCAGATAACATTCTACAAAGCCCATTAATTCTCCATTATCAGCCCCTTTTGTTACACAAACGCACCCTTTTGCCAATATGCCGCGTCTTCATCAGGTTTGACAGCGCACACCTTCTCGTATAGGACGAACGATCGTCTGCCCCCCAGTTGTTTCGCACTTCCATAGCCCATAGCTTTCGCTAAAGCCAGAACTGCCCGTTTGGCGCGTGGCGAGGTCTCCACCTGGCGCGTAAGCCAGCTCTTTTCGTGCGGAGCGGGCACCTTTGCTGGCGAAGGTGGAGGCTGTGATGTCGAGCCAGAACTGTTAAGGCGTCTTGGTGAATAGGCTACCACTGGGAGAGGACGTCTACATGACGCCAGTTGGCGCAGGAGCAGCGAGCGGGCTACCATAGTGGGTAGATAGAGACAACGATCCCGCCTCCGTCGCGCTCGTTGTCGACGTCAGCGGAGTCAAAAAGTTCACGTCATCACGTGTGGACAGCAGACAAAGCTCGGGCCGGCTGATATCTCCTTTCCTGGTTCATCCCAGCTTAGCTGCAGCTGCGGTTCTCTTTCGCTCAACGAATGAGGCCTATAAGCGACACGTTGAATGGCTCAAATTCACCATGTCGATTATACGTTCCATCTCGCTTATGGTTCACTGTCTCTTTTCCGGCGATCGGGTGGATGATTACCGTCAACTGTCAACATCGCTCCCGAGTCTCAGGAAGAACACTATTGCTCAGCAACCAAGAACGCCTACTTCGCGAATCTCAAGCCAAAAACAGTTCTTGACAGACGTGCGACCGTCTATCATACCCTGTCGATAACCCCTATGGAGCTTTGGGCTATATCAGACAGTGTGATTTAGGAGTTTCCACAATGTTCCATTGTGGAACCTCGTCAACAGTCTGAGTGTGCGTCTCTGTGTACGTCTGCCACTTATTCTTATTTCTTACCACGCTTGGTCTACAGGTCAACTACTTCAATCATACATTCACATCCCAGCGTCCTAATCTCTGGAAAGAAAACTCAGCTCCCGCCAACCATCACGATGAGTGAGCTCTCCAATGGCGCCATTTCAGCCCCGGAGTTGTCCAAGTACGGAGAGGAGCGTCTTCCAGAAGGGAAGAAACTGCTTCGAATGCTCCCGATAATGTCGAATGCCTATTCAAAGGACAACCCAAAGGTGCGACTGTTCGACCCAGTGACATGGTAGCTACCTAACCACGCGACCTACTAGGGATTCGTCAACCTTGTACAGCACCTTCTCTCAACTATGATGAAGCACAGAACCTGATTTGCGCTCAAAAACAGGCAGTCGCAGAAAACAATGCCATGTGGGAGGAGCTACGAGACATCTTGGAAAAACGGTTCAAGCTGCGCCAAGTTGTGAGTGCTTGCCTTGTGTTCTATACTTGCTGAATATTCAGCCTAATTCACCAGGATTTCACGTACGGTGACAGCTTATACGGTAGCATCCGCCTGCGTGATGCCCTCGCCAACTTCTTCAACAACTATTTCAAGCCGTTCTCCCCCGTCTCTCCCGACAACCTTTTGATGGGCAACGGTCTTCTCTCTCTTATCAGTCAACTCGGACGGGCCCTTATCGACCCAGGACATGGAGTACTCCTCGCTGCTCCGTATTACCACGGATTCGACATATCCTTCTCAGTCCACTCCGGAGTTCGCGTTGTGGGTGCGCCAGTTCCATTTGAAGACATGTTCACTTCGAAGGAACTGGACCACCTCGAGAAGGTTCTAGCAGACAGCGAGGCCAAAGGGGTTCCAATCCGTGCCGTCCTCCTCTGCAATCCCCAAAATCCATACGGCCGATGCTACCCACCGGAACTGATCACCGCCTATTGTCAATTTTGCGAACGCCATAATCTCCATTTGATCTCAGACGAGATATACGCCCTGTCGACATTTGCCTCCGATGATTTGCCGAACGCGGTGCCTTTCACCAGCGTCTTATCGCTCGACCTTGAATCCCTGAACGTAAACCCTCAACGAATTCACATGGTGTACGGCATGTCCAAAGACTTTGACGCAAACGGTTTCAGAGCTGGTGTTCTCTACACCCGCAACGAAATGCTCCTCCACTCGCTTCTCGCCACCTCCCTCTTCATGCTTGTCGGATCGCCCAGCGCCGGGCTCTGGTACTCCCTACTCAGCGACCAAACCCTGCTCAACCACTTTATCCAGCGCAATCAAACTCATCTACGGGAATCCTACGAGCATATGTCAGCCTGGCTACGCTTTCATAACATCCCCTACCTCCCATCGTCAGCTGGCCACTTTATTATGGTAAACTTCCGACCAATCTTAGCTGATACAGATCGCTACATCTCCCAGCTCCGTCTCTCGTCTGAGATGGATTTCTGGGACCGCGAGGCGGCTCTGACGGCTGCGTTTTTGGCTAATGGGGTGCTGGTTAGCCATGGGCAGGGGTTTCATATGTACGAAGGAGGCTGGATGCGGTTCACGTTTTCGCTAAAGCGCGAAATGGTAGATGTCGCGTTGGACAGAATCGAACGGGCGCTTGGGTGGGACCGCTGGCCAGGCGGCTCCCCGGAGTTATCGGATTACGGGCCTGTGAATTGAGGGAGCGAGTAAGCTTCGTTTATATTGCAGTGATCGTATACGATGGTGTGGTTGGCTTATGCTCTACTGGAGCCAATGCAGCCCAACACTAGTATGTACACACGTTTTTTAGCCCATTTATCCAAGTGGAATTTAGCAGGTCCTCGTTGCAGCTTCTGTTCTTCTTCACAACGTGGTCACACATATACGGCGTTCACGCTTCCGCCACCTCCGTTCCCACGAGCGAGTTACCAATGACCGGTGCTGTTAAATTGCTCCAAAGTTTAGATCGTGGTTGCCGAACGGTTCGTACAGTATCTCATCTCGAGGTTTGTGCCCAAATCCGCCTTCTCCCGGAGGGATAACGTGGGAGCGAACGTAGACGAAGGACTTCCTTTCCAAGCTTTCTTTCCACCACACATGTTCCAAGGGTCATTTGAGTGCTGCCATGATAAATATGGGTGTCCCGTCTCGACCGTCGAACCTTTCAGGGCCAACTGCATGAATAGAGTGAGTCCGCAATTAGAATATTTCGCCCTTCAATCATCCGTGGTTTTGCCGGGCTGTTTCAGTAGTACGTGAGCTGTCAGAGGCCCTAATGCATGAATCAGGAATAATGTATTGTTTTGGGCGTGCAGCGGGCCATGAATCACGGGGTATACCCATGGACATTCGGATAGGCAGGTGGCATGCGGGGAATCGGGAGGCGGCAAACAAAGGGGTTTTGATGGGAGTGGGATGCCATCTGAAATTATTCGGCTTGGCGCGGGGTTTCTCCACAACCACCGTGAGCTTTCCACTCATTCAACGGGGCTGACACCCTAAAGGGCACAGAAGCAGCAGCACCAGGCAACATTCTCCTGCAAGTTCCCGACCTCGAATTTCGCCACGTAGACATACCAATGTCAACCTGCGGATTCCCCTCATACCAACCGCAATTGTGGGTTGTGTTAATTGCATCTCAAGATCTAGAACGTCGGAGAAACCTCGTCCTGCCATCCAACCCCACACCCAGTATCAAATAACGCGGTGTAACCTTGGAGAAACAGCCCCGCTTCATCTTGCCAGCGTGGTCACGATATGTTCGGGACTAGTTTTGCATTTACCATCAATCCCCTAAAGGGTCCCCCGTTGGCACACCTTTAAGAAGCCTGTGGTTCTTCGCTTCAACTTGTTGGTTTTCCAGGACCGTCTCATCGGCTCGCATACCACCATGGCTGGAGGAGTCTTAGCACCAAACACCCCTGCGATCGACTACAGGACCCTCGTCGACCCCAACAGGAAATGGTACAACAACAGGAGGTGCGTCATTCCACAAGCTTGTTCGTCGTTGAGCGTAAAATATTAACTCTGGGATGGGTGTAATTTAGGTTGCTGGCCCTGAACGGTTGGATGGTGTTGCTCCTCATCACCTCCTCCACCGTCGGTTATGATGGATCCATGTTGAACGGTCTCCAGTCGATCGACAACTGGCATGAGTATTTCAACAACCCGGACGACAACATGCTTGGTCTCCTCTCTGCCATCCAGGTATGAACTCCCTCACTCACAAGCAAACCTTGTGGACGATGCTGACGTGTCTTCTGTAGAACATCGGCTCCTTCTGCGCCTTCTTCTTCACCCCTTATGTCTCTGATGGTCTCGGCCGTCGCTCCTCCATCTTCTTCGGCTCAATCATCATGGTGATTGCGACTGTCATTCAGACCGCGTCCCAAAACGTTGGCATGTTTTTGGCTGCTCGGTACGTACATCCTCAGTACTACCCTACATTGCCTTGCAAGTTCTAACGTCACGCGTAACACACAGATTCGTCATTGGTTTCGGTCTCGCCTTTGCTGGTACGTTTTCTGCTTCTTCGGAACAATCGCAATGTTTCTCAACAGCATCCCACAGCTTGCTCCGCACCACTTCTCGTTTCTGAGGTTGCTTATCCCACGCACCGTGCTCCTCTCACCTCAGCCTATAACTCTCTATGGTATTCGGGATCAATCATGTACGTTCCATTTTCTTCTTTCTCTAGTCCCGGTCCGCCTGATGTAACGTATGCCGTCTTAGCGCCGCATGGACCACCTTTGGAACTGAATTCATGAAGGACAGCACATGGGCATGGCGTATCCCCTCTGCCCTCCAGGCCCTTCCTTCCGTCATCCAGATTGCCCTCATCTTCTTCTGCCCCGAGTCGCCTCGTTGGTTGATCAGCAAGGGACGCAACGAGCAAGCCCTCAAGACTTTGGCATACTACCACGCTGACGGAAACGAGTACGTATCCTGTTTTCACCCACAGTACCCCAAAATCTTACCATCTTACTCTATTCAGGGAGGACCCTCTCGTCAAATACGAATATGAGGAAATCAAGGCCGCAATCGAGTTTGACCGCACCGTTGCTGCCAAAGTCGGCTGGAAGACTCTCTTCGCCACCGCCGGTAACCGCCGCCGCATGCGCATTATCATCGCGCTCGCGTTCTTCTCCCAATGGTCCGGTAACGGTCTCGTGTCGTACTACCTCAACAAGGTCTTCGATACCGTCGGAATCACCAACTCGTCCACCCAGCTCCTCCTCAACGGTATCCTACAAGTATGGAATCTCATCTGGGCTCTCGCCGCCGCCCTCGTCGTCGACAAAGTCGGCCGTCGTATTCTCTTCATGACCTCCATCGGTGGAATGACCCTCTTCTTCACTCTTATGACAATCACCGCCGCCATCTACGCCAAGAACGGAGATGACAGGGCCGGACACGCTTTCATCGGATTCATCTTCCTCTACTACGCTGCATACGAGTGCGTTCCCCTTCCTTTATTTCTATCCTCGTGGCCGGTATACTGATGAAACCTCTTTAGCGTTGCCCTGAGTCCCCTCATCGTTTCCTACACCGTCGAAATTCTCCCATACGCGATCCGCGCCAAGGGTCTCGCAGTCTTCAACATCGCCATCTCCCTCTCACTCGTCTTCAACCAATACGTCAACCCCGTCGCACTCGGAAAGCTGGAGTGGAGATACTACATCGTCTACGTCGTCTGGCTCGCGGTCGAATTCGTGTTTGTCTACTTCTGTGAGTTCACTTTACTCAATTTTGAACTCGAACGCTGACTTTCACTTCCCTCAGTCGTTATTGAGACCAAGAACAGGACTCTCGAAGAGACTGCCGCCTTGTTTGATACCAAGGAGGAGACTGCAGCGCTGGCTATCGCCCACGCTGCACATGATGCCACACTCTCGGCCGACGAGAAGGTCTCCCCCAGTGCTTCCGTTGACGGTACTAAGGCTTAAATCTTTTCTTTCATGTCATGAAGTTATCATTGCATATTTTCCCACCCCATGTATCATAGCTCTAGGGATTAATAAAAACAAGTCCTCCCTGATAGTATAGGGAAAGGTTTGCAAAACAACACGGTTTTGGTGATGAACTTGCCAGTGAAATGGGGTGCAAATGTTTTCCGGTACGGGGAATCGAACCCCGAGCTACCGCGTGAAAGGCGGTAATGTTAGCCGTTACACCATACCGGATTGATGAATGCGACAGTCTGTGACCTACCAGGCACCACAAAGGGAATTGAAGCGGCAGACGCCTTTCGTCTGCGCCTCTCGACTCTCGACAACCTGTCCAATCTCCATCAATCCCACAAGCCCGTGCATCCTTCTCCCACGTTTCAGAGTAGGGTTTCATGGTCACTTTACAATACCGGATCTTCAACTCGGCACAAACATTCTGCCTAGAATCAGCGGCCCCGTCCACACATGTCACAAAGAGCCCGGAACATGCGTCTGGAGATCAGCATGTTGCCCATATTATGTCTGTGCCGCCGACCACAGTAACAAGATGTCCTTAAGATAAACTGTATATCCTTGCATTGAGTCATCTGATTTATATCTTAATACCCCTAAGCCCTCTCCGGGAATCTACGCGCCTTGTGTGTTAGATCACTAGCTAATTTGCTACCTCAGTGTGAAGAGAATAGGTTGATTTTATTCAAATAGATTGACCACGCCGGACTTATTGGTCACAGCGTGTCCCTAACATCAATCCGGTATGGTGTAACGGCTAACATTACCGCCTTTCACGCGGTAGCTCGGGGTTCGATTCCCCGTACCGGAAGACATTTTTTACTTTTGTTTGAAAGCCATAATTATTAGTGCTCCCGTCACTGGTACCTACAATAAAAGGACATCTTTTCCAGACAGCGCGCCTGAGTCTTTGATGAATTCGATATTGGGCATTGACTCGGCAAGTTCATGCATGCCTGTCAAGATTCCAACTCTCTAGAAAGCCGGAGACTGTACCTGTGGAGTTGAGCTACAGAGCACCTAATTGACGGCATCCCTTCAAGTATCGTTTTCTTGTCAGGAAGTCTGGCACTTCCGAGTTTCGTCCGGTCCACCAATCGTAGAGCAGCCCTCATGAGTTTTATGCTTCGGTGAATCTGCAAGTTCGATTCACGTTGCGGTGGAGCTTGCCAGGAACGCAATATCAGCACATGTCACAATCTACCCAACCATAGATATGTAGTATGAAACCTCTTCCCACCTTGAATCCACTCAACGCCATGTCGTTGCGAAGCGCTGTGAGCGTGGTTCGTTCGGCCGCCGAACGCCAGGGCTGAAAGAAATAAATATGGAAGTTGGAAAGACAGCGACGAAAGTCCGGTTGCTATTGCTACTAATATACATACATTGCCGGACTGGTATTCGACAGATCACATATTTATACAGACATTTGAATCGCTTGCGAAGTAGTAGGAACCATTCAAAACGCACACCCGCCCATCAGACATCATCCAATCCCGCACCGGCTCCGAGGGAGTCAGAGCCTAGGCCACCTTAGAAGTGACCAAAAACGGCGAGAGGGGTGTAGGGAGATGACAGCTCCTTCAGCTCCTCCTCGGTCAAAGTCAGGCTCGCCCCCTTAATCAAGTCGTTGAGGTTGTCGAGGGAGCTCGTGCCAACGATTGGTGCGGTTACGCCTTGAAGGATCATAATCGTAATCAATGGAATTGGTCTAGCAAGAAGAAGCCAAAGACGCACCATCCTGAGCAATAACCCACGCCAACGCAACTTGAGCCATGCTAACGCCCCGCTTCTCTGCGATTGCTTCGACACTGTGTATCAGATTGCAGTTAGATATCGATCTGAACGCTCGGACAGATATATACGTACGCCGTGATGATGTTCTGTGAGCTGTCTCCCATATGGTAGCCCTTTTGCACACTATATTTGCTTAATGAGAATCCAGCTTGGTTAAACGCAACCGAGAAGGACCTACAAGTCGGTGCCAGCCCGCTTGGTCTCAACATTGGCAGGGCGAGTGAGTAGTCCTCTAGCAAGGGGCGACCAAGGGATTGCACCAACGCCAAGATACTACACGAATAGACGTCACTAACGTTCACAGCCTGGAACAGAACGAATCTCACCTTGAGAGTAGGGAACATCTCCCGCTCTTCCTCGCGGTAGAGCAAGTTATAGTGATTTTGCATTGAGATGAACGGCGTCAGCTTGTTGTTGAGTGCATAGTTCTGCATGGCATGGACTAAAAGGTTTCGTACACATGTTGGGCGAAACTCTCGAATACGGGATCAGGAACACTTACATTGCCAAGCGTGGCAAGAGGACATTCCAATGTACCTCACGTAACCTTCCTTGACGACATCGTGTAGCGCTTGCATCTAACAGGACGATTCATTAGGCCAAGTGACTCTTGAAGCACAACTGATGGATGCTTACAGTTTCTTCGATAGGCGTATTGTAGTCGAACCTATGGCACTGAAGCACGTCGATGTAGTCCAACTGCAGCCGTTTCAAGATACCCTTAACACCGTCGAAGATGTGCTGTCAAAGGGTCGCGTTAAGGATGTTATACCGCAGTTCAGCCAACATTACCAACGTACCTTGCGACTCAAACCATGCTGGTTAACGTATCCCTTTGCATCAGCAGTGTCTGGCGCGTAGAAAGCGTTTTCGTCAATCTCCGTTCCCACTGTGAAGTAGAGCTAAGACGATGAGTTAGATTGGGGTTACAAATATCAGGTTCACCCGAAATACCTTGGACAGGACAACGATCTGGTCTCTGGGCAAGTCCAGTTGCTTGATCGCTTTACCGAGGACAACCTCTGATTCCCCATTGGCATAGACCTAATCCGACAACCGCATGGTCAGTACGTACTACACACTGGTAGTCTACCTCGACCCCACGTACGTCTGCGGTATCAAAGGCGTTGATGCCGGCATCGAAACTGGATTCCAATAGAGGTCGTCAGTCTCGAATACGACGATTCTGCAAAAGACACAATGTACTTACGCAGCCTTAATACTCTTGATAGATTCCTCCTCATCCAGAACCCAGCTCTCCCATTTTGAGCTTCCGTACGACATGCATCCGAGGATAATCTTCGACACTTTCAAGCCAGAGTTTCCGAGCCTGACTGTATGACGACATTATTGGTAAGCAGGCCCGAGCGTATTATGGAGACACTGAGAAACGCACCATAGCCAATTTTGTTGTTGGCGGACATGGTTAGTTGAAGATGGGGTTGATCTAATGTGAGCTGGAGAGGGTTAATGAGTATGGAAGGATGTAGCTTCCAGTCTTCTTCTTATACTCCAGCGGCCCAAGGACCAGAGTGGCACCCTAACCGAAGTGAAGCAGTGCTCAAGTAATAGCTGCCAGGTCACCAGGCATCACAATTCCAGTATACCCAGGAGGCTGGCCTTCAGCTTATGCAGATAAGACAATGAGTACCCATCGATCAAAGCCCAGAGTTCCTTTTACTGCTGAATAAGAACACTAAGTGGTTGGCGGTGAGAGCGCTCTGCCATCTTCGTCAATTAACTACAGTCGACACCGTCTTAAACCATACCGGTGCTAACCCATAAACCGGGAAATCCCATACATTTTGAGATCCCCCACCCTCGTTCCCACCCAAATCCACAAAAAATCCCATAAACCCTTGAAACCCCATAACCCATACCCTGGAGAGGGGGTGGTAATCCCATAAATCACGCAAAAATCATGATTTTTACCCCTTTTGAGAGCGTGATGGTAACACGCGATAACTTGAATGCACATTTCTTGCGTTATTTTGACGGAATTCATATGATTTTAGCAT
>ML210220.1:33745-56339 GCA_004369085.1 Coprinopsis marcescibilis
AACCCATACCCCGTGAAATCCCATAACCTTGGGCTTCCCCCAACCGTTATGGGATAAGACGGTGTCGACTGTACCATCGTCCTCACCCCGAAATCACGGATTCGCTAATTATAACGACAGTAATAGCCAAATGTGTACTCAGAACACGCAGGTTCGTCCTCCGCGACTTCGAATAACTTCTGATTAGCAAGACTGTGGAACCTACTGTGGGTAGGAAGTCCGTTATAAAGCAACGCAAGAATGCATACGATGTTATGATGCATGTACAGAGTACATCCAATTTGTCATCCTGGTGTGTAGTAAGCCACCCGACAGTATGTATCTGTTGCGGAAGACTGCTGAAGCGCCCACAGGTCGGTTCGAACTTATCCGATGGGAGCGGGTATGTATAAATGCACTCCGTTATCTATTTACACGTGGCTAGGGCACGTCTAACTATGGCCAATGATATTCTGAGGCTTATAAGGCAAAGATAGCTCCTCGATCTCTTCATTTGTCAACTTTAGATTGACGGCGCCCAATAGCTCATGGAGGTTTTCGAGCGAAGTAGTGCCGACAACTGGTGCAGTAACGCCCGGTTGCGCGATAACCCAAGCCAGCGCAACCTGGGCCATGCTAACTTGTCTCTTCTTCGCAATTGACTCGACACTAACAGACGCCGAATGTCAGTACAAAAGAGTTTGGGAGACTTCGAGTGTGGACTGACACTTCTATGACCCTCTCCGTGCTCTCTCCTGCATGATATCCTTTAATCATCCTATTGATAATTTAAGTATTGATACACAATCAGGATGAGTAATATAAGCACACCTATCAACATTTCCACGCAAAGTCGACTTGCTCTGGTTTAGTGGGCGGGTAAGAAGTCCACGGGCGAGTGGCGACCAGGGGATAGATCCAACTCCCAAATGCTACACACCCGAAATAAGGAGTTACTTCATGTCTAAATGTAGAACTTAAGGAATCACCTTGAGAGTAGGGAACATCTCCCTCTCTTCTTCGCGGTACACTAAGTTGTAGTGATTTTGCATCGAGATAAATGGCGTCAAGTTGTTATTGATCGCATAGTCTAGAAATATTGTCAGAATCCTCGCTCAGGAAGATATATTGTATAGAAAGGCGCACTTTGCATGGCCTGGACTATTTCAAGGGAGAAGTGTGAGTATTAAGGATCAGGGATTACATCCGGAGACACAAGACTAAACGGAAGACGCACATTGCCAGGCATGGCAGGAGGACATCCCAATATACCTCGCGTACCCCGCCTTGACCACATCGTGAAGGGCTTGCATCTACATAAATATGACGGACAAAGCGTTAACTTGAATGTCACTTCCAACCTTAAAGCTGGCCTACCGTCTCCTCAATGGGAGTGTTGTTGTCAAACCTATGGCACTGGAGAACGTCGACATAGTCCAACTGAAGCCTTTGCAAGCTCTTCTTGACAGAGTCAAAGATATGCTGAGAGCGTGGTGTAAGAAATGTGCGCCGGCGCTCAACCTTAGCGTAACGTCATGTACCTTTCGACTTAGGCCGTGCTGATTGACGTAGCCTTTCGCATCCGCCTCATCTGCAGGGATGAACCTCTCATTCACAGACTTGCCCACAGCAAAGAAAACCTATAAATAAAACATTAGCCTACTATCCTCATGTGGTGCTAAGGCTGAAGAGGGAAGTAGAAGTAAAACGAACCTTGGTGAGGATAACGATCTCATCCCTCGGAAGGTCAAACTTTTTAATAGCTTTTCCCAGAACAATCTCGGATTTTCCATTGGAGTACGCCTAAACACCCGCATCACAGCACGATAAAACACGACCCGAAGGTTTGTCAGCTTCAAAAGTTGTACACACACCCCACCTAAGTCTTAGAGTCTATATATATACTTACGTTGGCAGTGTCGAAAGCGTTGATTCCCGCATCGTAACTGTGGAGCAGGGGGGCTCAGTTTCAACAAAAACGTTGGGAGCGAGAGGACGCACGCAGCCTTGACAAGTTTCAAAGCCTCCTCCTCTTCCAACACCCAACCTTGCCATTGTTTTGACCCGAATGACATGGTTCCAAGGATAATCTTGGACACTTTCAGACCAGAGTTTCCGAGTCTGACTGTTATATCCCCGATTCAAGGCGCACATCGACGTCGAATGAAGTAAATAAAAAATGGGATTAGCGCGCTATATGTAGTGGACGAGGGGCATAAGATACCAACCGTAGGGAAAAGACTTGCTGCTCGACATCTTCGGTTTGAACGGTTCTCGTTATGAACAAATTACTGTCGATGAGTAGTTTAAAGCTCGAGTAGAAGTATAGAGTCGAGAGTCGAATCGATACTGAGGAAAAACACAAAGCATACACCGACCTAAAGCTCGACCTTTTATAGTTCTCCATCCTCCATACCCCGCAGCTATGGCAGTACACTGGCCACGATACCCGTCGATAAACAGGACACCAAAGTATTTGGACTTCGCTCACAGGTACACCGCGATTGCGTGTCTGCACATCCACATTCCGACCACCGGATCCCTAGCCCGGAGCAGCGGCTTGGCTGAGCAAGACTAATGAGGAATATACATGACCAATTCAAACGGTCTGCGGAGCTCATACAACTGACTGTGAATGGTGAACTTTACGTGTTGATCGCGGGCAAGTTCTTCCCTCTTCACCCCTTCACCTCCTCATCACCCGCCCACGGGCAGCGCCCAACCACAGGCCGCATTATATCACAAACCACGCAGTGTCTGTTATCCTCGATACAGCTTGGCCCTCAGCCCAGCAATGCATAGTACAGGCATCATCTCTCCGGAGAACGCGCTTCTCCTGTGACAAGGACTGCATGATGACGAGACCAGCTCGTCATTTGACAAGCCAAGGTGAGCAATCATTAATCGGTGGCCATCCAAGTTGGTAAACTTCAAGTGGGACGGTGTCAAGCGCACATCGTCATAGCTCTTGGGCTACGTATATATACACAGCACACTATTCTATACAACTGCGAATGAAGAGGCTATCACCGGGCGGCCATCTCAATCGCCCTGCGCATTTCCATTTCTCATCATCGCACAAATCAACTGACATGTCAACCCGCATACAGTGTACAGTAAACAGTCTGCTGCACTTTATTGTCGCAGCAGTCTGAGCGTCACTCCCTAGACGGGTGCTGGGCTACGGTGGCTCGGTATCGCGCCCAGCTGGTGCAGAGGCAAGATTGGCCTATAATTACAGACTCGGAGGCGCGGGCCATTCTTGCAGAGTACCACAGCCACATTTTTAGTCTAATCTCATATGGGGGTGGGCCAATGCAGGCCTTGTCCTCACCGCCCACTTCCCCAGGTTTATACCCACAACAACGACGCCGGGAGCTCATAATAGCTACCAATGTAATACAATTTTGAATCATCGACCACTTTGCTCCGAGTTTCAGAATGAAGTTAAATTTAGTAGTAGTTAGTGCCATTAGGATCAGGCCCGAGGCCGAAAGGCAGGTCTAACTTAGCCTATTACTAGGACTGAGTACTACTAATTATGTCCAAACACCTGCTGCGGCTTGTACGGCGCAGACAGCTCCTCAAGCTCCTCCTTAGTCAACTCGAGGCTGACAGCAGCCAACAGCTCGCGCAAGTTCTCCAGCGAAGTAGTACCAACAATCGGCGCAGTGACACCTAAGTAAAATCGATTTTCAGCCAAGATCTTACGAGCAGTCTAATACGCACAAAAGCGTGCGATAAGTTGAGGAAGTGGAAGACTGCCGTACCTGGTTGAGCGATAATCCACGCCAATGCAACCTGGGCCATACCAACCCCTCGTTTCTTGGCAACCGACTCCACGCTATATGGATGAAAAATAGAATCGTGAGTTTCATTGTGCGGCATAGCCTTGCATGAGGCATTGATTATAGAAGAAGAAAACTCACGCCTCGACGATCTTCTCTGTACTCTCTCCAGCATGGTAGCCCTTGATCATCCTACGTCGCGTCAACATACTACCATCAACAAAATACTAATCGCACGTACCGATCCACATTCCCGCGTGCCGTCTCCTTCCCAAGCGGGCGAGTGAGGAGTCCTCGGGCAAGTGGTGACCAGGGAATAGCGCCAACGCCCAAATGCTATTCACCCACAAACACCCAAATTCAGTCATTCATGATCCAGCTCCGGGTAATTCAGGTGGAACAAGCAGCCGTACCTTGAGAGTAGGGAACATCTCCCGTTCTTCCTCGCGATACACGAGATTATAGTGATTCTGCATGGAGATAAACGGCGTGAGGCCATTGTTGAGGGCGTAGTTCTGCATGGCATGGACTAGAACCGCGTTAAGGCATACACGAAGCAGCCCTTTAGATGATGGAGTCGAGGAGGAAGAGGAACGACGTACATTGCCAAGCATGGCAAGAAGACATCCCGATGTACCTCACATAGCCCGCCTTGACCACATCGTGGAGCGCTTGCATCTATACCCGCTCGTTAGCCAGCTCAGTGAGCATGAAAGCACCCGAAGTTCGAGCAGACTCAATTCAGACAAAACGCTGATCACTCACAGTCTCTTCAATAGGCGTGTCGTAGTCGAACCGATGGCATTGGAGGACATCGATATAGTCCAACTGAAGCCTCTCCAAGCTCTTCTTGACCGACTCGAAGATATGCTGTGGATACGTAAGTGAAATGCATCTCCAATTCAGATTCCAAGGGAGAACCTACCTTTCGGCTAAGCCCGTGCTGGTTGACGTATCCTTTCGCATCCGCCTCGCTCGGGGAGATGATGAAGTCCTCGTCAACGCTCTTTCCCACTGTAAAGTAAACCTGGAAACTTCAGATACAAACGGAATTGTTTGGACGCCAATGCACACCTTGCTAAGGACAACGATCTCGTCCCTCGGAAGGTTAAACTTCTTGATCGCCTTTCCCAAGACGACCTCGGATTCGCCGTTGGAATACACCTAACGCGCAAAACATCGCGAAATGAGATACGATCAGTGAGCACCCTTCAACAAACCACCCCAGAAGACATACGTTGGCAGTATCAAAAGAATTTATCCCAGCATCGTACCTGCGAATATCAATAACCACCCCATCGTATCAGCCTACCAATTCTCGTTTAAACAGAGGCACGTTACGCACCCAGCCTTGATATGCTTCAACGACTCTTCTTCGTCCAGCACCCAGCCTTGCCACTTTGATGATCCATAGGACATGCACCCCAGTATAATCTTGGACACCTTCAATCCCGAGTTGCCGAGACGTACTAATCAATAATTCAGATGTAAGCATATGCCGTGGAATGTACTATGTACTACCAAGTCAGAAGAACTCACCATAGGGAACAGATTTGGTGCTCGACATTGCAATTCGTTCAAGAAAGCTGCTATAACCAGGTCTGTCAGAGTTCAGAAGATCTCAGACACAAACGCAACCTTCCCTGACGCCTTATATACCCAGTCTCCCCATCACAATCGATCACGCCTGGGAGCATCCTTTGCTCTCTGACTCCATCCCAGTCACACCTCTCGACAAGCCGTCGGTCCCGATTCCAAGATAAGGAGCTATTACACCCTAGACTGACAGCGCATTCCAATTCGAGAGCTAAATCGAAGGATCAGAAGCAACAAGTTACAAGTAGCAACGATTCTTCCGACTTGTTCAAGCCGTCATCACATCATGGTCCACGGCGGCCACGACATTGCCGCGCTTGCGCGTACCATTTGCCGAATTCCCGGGCTGCAAAAGCTTATCTTCCACACATTTTTAAACGGGAGTACAGCCGAACAGCCTAATCTACGGTCTGCCCCTTACGCCCCTATCGGAGCATTTACCTCTCACCGTGAAACGCGAACAAATGGCATCGCTTCAGGTCCCCGTCACCAATCCGTGCTTCCTGCCACGGAGGTACGATTACAAACAGGGACCACCTGACATCCACTATGGCACTATAGTGATAAGCGCAAAAACAATACCCGGGGAGTCAGGAGAGTCCAGACCGAGGTCACATCATCACGCAACCACAAGCCGATTCTAAACCAGCGCACATGTATTAGGACAAGGTAAAGCAAACACGCAAGTATTATTAAATTAACGCTACTCTAGCGGGACATACAAGCATCGTCCATTCAGAAGCAACCAACCCCGGTCCAACCTCTCCTCCCCTCTGTCTTTCCTCCATCCTCTTCTGGGCCTACGACCAAGCCTTACTTACTCCTCCCATAAATCTTGCCCAAAAAGCTCTCAAACACCTCCCTTTTCAACCCTGTCGCACTCTCATCAACAAGACCAATCCGCCTCCTCAACTCGCCCACAACAGTCTCCTCATAGTTCTTATAATGCCAAGGAATTCCAAGCTCCCTATACACACCCTTCACCCTCTCCTCCGCGTCCTTGTTCTTCTGTCCATAGCTCTCATCCAAAACCTTGCGCAGCTCCGCTTTACGCTCCTCGGTCAGCTTGGCGGTTGGGCCGGTGGAGATGGAGGTGGACGAGGAGGCAAGCGCAAGCGCAGTGTTGATCACCCACGAACACTTGTTGTCCACGATATCAGTCCCGATCTTGCCGAGCACCTCAGGAGGGGCACTGTAATCCAAGAAATCATCCTGCACTTGGAAGTACTCGCCCAAAGGGATCAAAATCGACAACGCAATCGAATACGGATCGTTCCTCTTCTCGTTAATCTCCTTCCCGCCTAACCCAAACAACCAATCAGCAACCGCCCATATCATATCACAGCACAGGAGGCAACGCGCTGCGGGACTCACCAAAGTTATTAACCCCAGTCAAGCTCGTACCAACAAGCGAGAACCGAGGTGGTGTATCTGTAGGGAACGGGATCCCCGAAATCATCATCGCACACGCAACGGGGAGGTAGAACGAGTAAAAGGCAGTCTTGTAGATGACGATCAGGCGGTGGCGTTCCAAACTGAACTTGGTCAGGTCGACGTGATCTTCGGGCGCAGTGATCAGATCGACGAGTTGACCCATCTCCGTCTGATACGTCGTCTCGTGGAACAGATCGACGAGGTCGGCGTAGTAGGATTCCCTCCTTTAAAATGAAAGAAGGTAAGATCAGCGCTGGTTTGTTGACGGAGACGTGGTAGTAGAAGGGGAAGAACGAAAAAGACTCACCTAAAGTACTTTTTGATCAGCCAGTAAATGGGGGCCTCGAGCATGAAGCTGTCGTTGATCGCGATCATTCCAATCTTGGGGACGCGGTACCAGCAAGGCTGGCCTCGTCGGGTGATGGAAGAGTCCATAATATCGTCCGATACAAGGAAGAAGCCTTGCAACTACGAACCTATCAGCCCAGGGAAGATTTCGGACGTGTACCGATACTCACCAGCTCGATAGACCAACCCAGCACCGCTGCACGCTTATACTCCTCCTCCGTCAAGGGTGCGCCTTTCAGGATCTCCACGGTATCGCAGACAGAGATGCCTCGGTTGAGCTTTCCACCGGGGACGTTGTAGTCGAGGTTCTGTACGAGGTAAAATCAGATTTGATATCAAGTGCTACAGCGTAAGCGGTGTGCTAGGTTGAAAAAAACGTACGGCTTTGTACCATTCGATAGCCTCCTCAGGCATATTCTCGCCCGCGAAATTCTCGAGCAGTTCATCGCGTATCGCGACCCAAGCTTGCTCAAAGCGAGCGCGTCTGGAAGCTTTATCCGAAGAAGACATGGTGGTAGTCGTAGAGTAGTTGTTGATACGGGGCAGGTGGGTGCTCGAGTTCCTATAATCACCAAAATAGCCCAGTTAGTTACTAGTCAGCAACAGCTATTTACATAAATGAGGGTGGCCAAAACGAAACGTATGGCGCTACGAAATCAGGATAAGAATAAGAATGGTCAGATTCTATCCTGTTTCACGAATTTCTAAGCAGCGAGTGGAGACATTATGAGAACGAACGAGATCTGGCCGCATGTTGCACGCATCTTACGCATCCGGAACGCACAGAGGTCCGAGCGCATATTTGGACGCGAAGAATCCGGATCTTGACAGTCCAACCGCAAGTTTCAATGTTGCTCACATAACGTCAATCGACAACGCGCATACCCCTCCTCCGCCATCGCCGTCGCCCAACGTTCCCCATGCATCTCTGCTGCTGCAACTGCAAGCCCCCCGAACGCGCGGAGCCCACAAAACCAAAGGAACCAACGCAGCCCAAGCAAGGGACCGAAAGAGCTGCAATAAAGCTGGCACTTACAATTTCAAATCCAAGAATCGTCAACACAGGACAACCGATAATTCAAGTCTATCCCGTCGACGTACTGATTCCAACAGATCTAAACACAAAGACCCCAGTCAGCGACACGAACGAAAGCAAAGGGTGTATAGCGCGAAGATACGCACAGTTGGTTGGATACGTGGCAGTGGGGAGAACGGAAGAACGGAAGACGCAGTGGTGGTGGTAGTGGTTGTGGTGGGCAAAAAGTCGTGCGATCCTTGGTGCTCCGGGTTAGAATATGTAAGGCAACCAGCCGCACTGGCATTGCTCCCGATTATCTCCCGAAATGAAATCCAATCTAATCGGAGGCCATCGGTTGCCGGCGCTGGCCGTCGTAGATGCCCAAGGATAGCAATAAATGTATCGGGTATGGTGTAACGGCTAACATTGCCGCCTCTCATCTGTTGAGAGTGACCGCGGCAGCTCGGGGTTCGATTCCCCGTACCCGAATCTTTTTCACACCCGCCGACTATCGCTAAAATATGTCTCGGGAACTCACCACTCCGCAAATTCTCTAACATTTTGCGTAGAAAACGTATAACTCACCTCACTCCGTCCGATACTTCAATGATGACAGTCATAACTTTAATTTCCTCCAGCAGTCGCTTTGTCGAGTCCACCGATCGGACAGCAATTCTTCCCGCAATGATTACCCCAGACCCCCCAAGAGCATAACCGAGCCAAAAAAAATTAGTCTTGAAGACTAGCGTCAGGTACGAGGAATCGAACCTCGATCTTCCGGTGGGGTTTGACACCAGGCGATTAACCTGGTGACGGGGGTTTCGGTTATGTTACCTTTACACTATACCCGAATGTTAAGATGCGATGAGATAGTAATCAAGTATTAAGGCGTATGTGTAAGGCTGTGAGGCCAAGAGGCTAAGAACGAGGTGAATGAGCGCTCGTACACGGCGCGGGAAAGACTGCATTTCGACTTCGAATCCCTTCAATCATGATGATTAATGGCCCTTGGCTAGTCTACAGAGGTCCATTAACACCCAACACCAACTCTCCATACATCCTACTCAAAATGGCCCACAACGCGCTCTTATTCTCAGCCTCTTTCAGATCCACTTCATCATCATCGACGTTCCGGCGGCCATCATCACCGCCCTGACTCTTTCCGAGCTCTCTTCTTTTCGTCTCCCACTTGCGCAAGACGAAGCGAGATTTGAGGAACATCTTATACAACTCCACCAGCTTCTCTTCATCGACCTGCACCTCCCCATCGTCTACACACTCCAACTGCTGATAGATATTCTCTGGGTCGTAACCACCACGCCGCCCACCATCACCCAGATTCACCCCACTCGAAAAGGGTGATACGTCAGGCTGAGGGTCCACCTCGACCGACAGCCCCAGAAAGTGCACACCCCGCGCCACGTACTCTTCCAACGTCTCTTCCTTCCGCCGTATAAACAGCAAGCGTTCACCTGAATCAGGTTTGGAATCGACGTAGCCCCCCTCCATAGCGCTAGCCCAGTCCGCTTCACCCAACACCTCTGAATCTGAACCTCCCGGTCCCACCGCTGTCACATTATCAACCTGAACCTGTTGCATCCCAGCCTCAAACCCAACCTCGGACACCCCAGTCCCATTCCCAGGCAGATTATCGTGGTTCAGAGATTGTTGAAGAGGGACCTGTGCATCATCCGAGTAGTACTGCGCGCTTGCACATGTCGCAGCACCCAGTGCAAGGAGGAGGGTGATGATAAGCCTAGGGTCGAGGTACCCCGTCGTCGTCGGTCCAGCTGTTCGCATGATGGGATGGGGTGCGTGTTTCTCCATGGTCGAGGACATATATATATGTACAAGCTAATATGTGTATGATCTCCTATTCGCGCCCGTTCATCAAGGATAACATAAGATGGGATGGGGCGCGGACAGGCACGGGCGCCACGATGGGGTTACATAGCGCCGTTAACAACCACTGCTTGTCTGGTTTCAGACACACAACCCGCCCTGGTACCTGACCTACGGCGGTGTTACCGAATATATGGCGGGAGCCTATATACATCCAAGGTATAACGCATTTTGTATATATTTACATAGAACACAGGTAATCATTACGCGTCAAATAAAGGCTACGCCGAGTTCTAGGATGAAGTTTGCATGGCAGATTGATAACGCGCTCGTCGCAGTATCGTCAAGCGCAGTCCCGTACATAAGGAATATACACAAACCGACTTAGAATGGGCTTAAGGATAGATATTGAATACATTACAATATATATAGAATCACAATGAAATTATACGCCGAAATGAACATAGGGAACCCAAGTGAGAAGCGAATGCTCCGAATTGCCGCTTCGTCTTCTTAGATTCTGGATGGCGTGGTGCAGTGCATATGACGCTCTCGACGCGTCAATCCCTTTCCCTCCCTCGGCCAAAAGGCACTCGTAAAAGTCTCTAGCAACCTCGGGCGCCTGTCTGTCACTAATCGACCACATCGTCCCCACAACCCCGCGATATCCCGCCGCAAGCATCCCAGCTGCCAGATGAACCGCCTCTTCCGAGAGTTTCTCCTCCCCAGCGCTCGTTTGACATGCTGATAGAAACGCAAGATTGGCGTTGGGCGATCTCGGAGGTGGTGGTGACGCGTTTGGCGTGCGAGGTGAGGAGGGCGAAGACAGCGGACTGTGACTGCGGCGGAGGTCCATGGGGTTGCAGCCTGCCGCGACGTTTTTCACGCCTTCGCTGTAGATTGCGCGTGCGACTTCGTTCGTTTTGGAGGCTACGTCTTGAATGACACGTCCCGTTAGTATTACTAGCAATATAAAAGAGTCTGGCAAGTACCTTTGGTGATTTTGGGACCGCCGTATGATTTCTAGAGACCTAGACGCGGGTTAGACCTGTTCGCTGCAGATAAAAGTGAAATGACCTTTGGGACCGAGTGTTACGCTGACTGTGGTGGCAAGGACGTAGACACCTTGAGCTCTCGCCCGCCCTTCATTGCTGAACCGCACCTCCGTGTGCGACGTTGTGGATAGTCGGTGCATTAGAATAAGATTAGAAGAGAATAGGATGAAGAGTAGGCAAGGCTTTTTGATGAAGACTCTGAAGAGACAACGGATGATCTTTCTTTTCGTTTTGTCTGTGGGGAGAAAATTCGAGAATTGTGTGACACTTGCTTGCCATGGGTCTCCGAGAAGCTCGGGAACAAACAATGAAGGCGCGGCAACCATCGACACCGCCGCGCGACAGACGTGGACTCAGACTCCAGAGTCACTGACAAAGAAGCGATATCAAGCTCGGGAATAGTATGTACAAGCATCGACGCAGTATTCAGTAACAAGGACGGCTCCACGCAGGGACTTTGAGCTGTTACATTCACCAAAATTACGACTCGGAGGCGCCCCAAAACAACCCCAAAAGTCGGAGTTTGGGGAAACTTTGTCGAATAGAAAAACCTGAGCAAGGGCAGGAACTCGTGGATGGCCAACACCTGAACATTGTCAAGGGTGTGTGGACCGACCAACGAGTAACGAAGCATATATATGAGCTGCGTATTAACTGGACTTGAGTCAGCTGTCAAGCCAAGGTTGGAAATTAAACGAGATCAAGTGAGGGCAAAGTGTAAAGTATATGATATATATGAAACTCGATAAACGTTGTGGGTGCGGCTAGTTGGACCTAGTGTATATACTACGAGTCTTGTGAACACTGAATAGAGAAGTAGAAGGAGGGAGATCGTATACATCAAATACAACAGAGAAGCAATGGAATCATACCCCGAAATGAACGTAGGGAACCCATGTGAGAAGCGAATACTCGGAATTGTCGCTTCGTCTTCTTAACTTCTGGATGGCATGGTGCAAGGCATATGAAGCTCTCGACGCATCAATTCCTGCCCGTTCCCCGGCCAAGAGGTGTTCGTAAAAGTCTTTAGCAACTTCGGGTGCCTGTTTATCGCTAATCGACCACATCGTCCCCACAACCCCACGATATCCTGCCGCAAGCATCCCAGCTGCCAGATGAACCGCCTCTTCCGACAGCTTCTCATCCCCAGCACTCGTTTGACATGCTGACAAGAATGCGAGGTTGGCGTTCTTTAGGTTCTTTTTGACGATGGTGGATAAGCTGAGACGACCGTCGTGAAAGTGGAAACCGCTGTGAAGGGGATCGTCCTTGGCTTGAATGGCATGGCAGGCGAAATGCACGTTGTTGTAATTCTCCATCTCCTTCAAGCCAACCTCAATAGTAGCAGCACTGCTTTCTAGCATCAGCTCCTGTACCCCTCGGCTAGTGAGCTGAGATTGGATGATTCTAACTTCTTCCATGGTGGCTGGGATGGGAGATAGACCAGGTGTGTGCGGTTGGCTCACCATGAGTAACCCAGAAGAGTCATCGAGGGATGTGCGAGTATTCTTGACACGGTTGGTGAGCGAAGTTACGGTTGGGGTGTACGATGAGACGGCGTAATTGAATATGGTATCCGAGTCCTTATCATCGTAGATCCCGGCTGCGTGGAGAGGGAGGAAAGCCAAGGGACCCGTGGCGCACCACCAGATCCTTGGGAGCTCTAACAAGGGCTGCTGTTGATCCTCCTTGGGACCGTCAAAGACTGGCGCTGCATACAAGGAGGAGTAACAACTCACGGAGACCGGAGCAGCCCTTTCAGGCACACCATTTCCAACATCATCCCTTGGTACATCTAGGACATTTCTCCCATTGGATCGTTCGCATATCCGACGCTTCTGTGGCCGTTCCTCGTCATCCTCTCCTTCCAATCGTTTCCGTGTCAGTTTAAGACACTGGTGATACGTTGCAGATCTGTTTGAGCTCACGGATCGCATGATATCAATTCAATTTGACTCACCGGAAACCCAAGAGCATCAAGGATCGGCTTTACTACGTCTTCCCAGAGCGTTGCCAGTATAACAAATAAACTCTGCCTGGGCGGCCCTTCGCGTACCCGGCGCGCTTTAAGTCGTTGTCCAATCTCGCTCTCCTGTGTCTGCCCACGTTCACGCAATCCAAACGAGCCCAACAGCTCTGTCAAATCCGTCCGCAATGTCTCCGCCTTTTCAAAGGAGAAACAAGGTAGCGGGATATGGAAGGGCTCGTCGAGACCGGCCATCAGTGCAAGGGCGTCACTGCGGTCTTCGTGAACGTTGATGATGATGGTCGGACCTGTGCTCGGGAGATTTTGAAGCAATGACGAGCATGGGGGAGGCAGGAGGAAGTTCTCGAAGCCAGGAACAGTGGTTCGAATTGTGGTGAGAACACTGTCCCACTCATTTGCCAGCTGTATATGGGAGAACGCTTCTTCTTCCAACGAGACGTTCCCTAATGTCGAGGTCGGAGCGACCACTCTGGATTGGCTGGTAGTACGAGACCCAGCAATTTCCAGTGACTTTGAGATGTAAGAAACACGCTGGGCAAGGGCGGAATCGTGTACCCGCAGGGAATCCAACGGTGTGCGTAGATTGTTGAGCTGGTTCCATACAAGGCAGCGGCCCTGCTCGAGCCACTCTACAGCTTTATCTGGTCGATTCAAGGAGCAAGCGGCGGCGGCAGCTGAGAGAGAGAAGGTGGAAATGTTGTGCAGTGTGGAATAGCGGTGCTGCACGGTCTGTTCAAGGCCTGCGACCGCTGGTACAAGCTTGACGGCTGTTTCAAATGCGAGGAGTGTTTCTGGGGCGTCTGTAAAATGTTGATGCGATAGTGTAGCCCAATATTCGGCAGCAGTCAATTTGACTGATGGTGGACCAACAGGGGAGGTTGCAGCGCACTTGAAACATGCGAGTGCTTCATTGAGGTCATCAGGGCTCTGTGTCTTGTCAAAGCGAAGTCTGAAAGATAGCCCCAGGCTGGAGAAATGCGCAGGGGGGTTGGCGTGGCCAGTCGGAGTGAGCTTGACAGCTCTCTTGTGGGATGTGATAGCTTCGCCAATATCAGACAGTTTGCCTGTCTGTATGAAGCGAGATATGAATGAGTTTCCGAGGTTGTAAAGATAACTAGAAAGGTTAGCATGGCCAGGGGGGGTGAGCTTGATGGATCTCTCCAGGGCTGTGATTGCTTCTTCAATGTCAGACAGATTGCCTGTTTGTTGGAAGCGCCATTGGAAGGAGAGTCCCAGGTTGCTTAGACATCCAGGGAGGTCGTCGTGGCCAGGGGGAGTGAGCTTCACGGTTCTCTCATGGAATGCAACCCCTTGGCTAAGATCAGACAGATTGCCCGTTTGTTTCCAGCGACACATAAATGAGGTTGCCAAATTTCTGAGAAAGGACGGGAGGTCAGCATCGCCAGTGGGGGTGAGCGTGACAGCTCTCTCCTGAGATGCCACTGCTGCATCAATATCGGACAGATCGCCTGTTCGTTCAAATCGACATCTCAACGAACATCCCAGGTTGCTGAGATATCCAGGGAGGCCAGAGTGGCCAGGAAGAGCGAGCTTGACGAGCCTTTGCTGAAAGGCAATCGCTTTGAAAATGTCGGACAGGTCGCCTGTCCGTTCAAAGCGGTATCGGAACGAGGATCCCAGGTTGCTGAGAAGTCTTGGGAGGTCAGCATGGCCAGGGGGCATGAGCTTGACGGCTCTCTCCAGGGATGTGATTGCTCCGTTAATATCGGACAGTTTGCCTGTTCGTATGAAGCGGGATGTGAGCACAGATCCGAGGTTGTTGAGAAGTCCAGGGAGGTCAGCGTGGTCAAGGGGAGCGAGCTTGGTGGCTCTCTCCAGGGATGTGATCGATTTGTTAATGTCAGAGAGATCGCCTGTTCGTTTAAAGCGGCACAGGAGCGATTTTCCGAGGTTGTTGAGACATGCAGGAAGGTCAACGTGGCCAAGGGGAATGAGCTCGACTGCTCTCTCCTGTAATGCAGTTTCTTTGTTACTGTCCAACGGATCGCCTGTGCGTTGAAAGCGGCACAGAAACGAGTTTCCCAGGTTGCTGAGACGTCCAGGGAGGTCGGCATTCCCAAGGGGAGTAAGCTGAATGGCTCTCTCCTGGCAGGCAATCGCTTCACCAATATCAGAAAGATTGCCTGTTCGCTTGAAGCGGCGTTCAAACGAACTTCCCACACTGCTGAGACGTTGAGGGAGGTCGGTGTGGCCGGGGGAAGTGAGGTCGATAGCGCTCTTTTTGGATATGATTGCTTTGTCAATATCACACAGATTTCCTGTTCGCTCGAAGCGACTATGGAACGAGGTTCCGAGGGTGTCGAGAATGTCAGGGAGCTCGGTGTCGCCAGGACGAGTGAGCTTGATGGCTCTGTCCAGGCATGTGATTGCGTTGTCAATGTCAGACAGATGATCTGTTAGATGGAAGCAACATAAGAGCGACACTCCCAGGTTGCTGAGACGTCCAGGGAGGTCGGCGTCGCCTACAGGAGTGAGCGACAAGGCCTCCTTTAGTGCCCGTATTGCTTGCTTGATATCAGACTCCGCCCCTGTTGTTTCAAAGTTCTTTAGAGACCGGCATCCCATGCCGTGCATCAGGGCGGGATATAAAGCATGCGAAAGAAGAGTCTGGCCAGTGTCTCTCTTTATTTCTGTGATATCCTGGCCCATTTCGTCCAGCAATTCTGTTTGTGGCATTGTGAGCCCATCCATTTCCCTCGTTGATTGACTACTTACCTTCGTCTCTCTTGCCACTGTATTCCACGGTTAACCCACATACAGCCCACCGTAGAGACAAATTCAGCTCGTTGTCCCCATTCTCCATTTCCTCTATGCGATCTACATTTTATTTAGACGTAAGTAGAAGCATCGTTACGGGAAGAAGTTAGAATGCTCACCACCGCCCGACGGGACGCGAGGCTGAAAATTGGTTTCATGGGTCATGTCCAAATGCGCGTAGCACATTTCGTCTCCTTCCATGAACCTTACAATGACTTTAAGGGTCTCAGTTTCTGTTGGGCTTCGAGAACTGATATAAGTTCATGCCACCTGTGTAGATGCCTGGAGCGAATGGTGATCACTCACAGTTCCATACACCCTTCGATGATCCATCGCGTTTGGGTGATTTTGGACAACGGAAATCGTAGGCCGTAGTCCCTGTCAAGCCCAAAGATGACAATTTCTATGATGTTGAAAGACAGATGGGCGCCTTGAGTTTCTGTACACTCCACGGCAACATCTGGTGCATCAATAAATGTCAGTGGCTATAGAACAGTTGAGAGGAACTTTGTATGCCTGTTAGATAGAATTTGCTGGTATGGAGAAGTCAGGGAGGCGCAGATATGAATAAGTCGTTTGGCACACCTTGTAACGGTTTGAGCGCCGGTACGTAGATCCCTGCGACCGTTCGTTGTCAGCGTAACTGTAATCGTAGAAGAAAGGGAACTCACAGTCTTGCGCATGACATAGTTTGAGAGGGATTCGACTGAATTCTGAATTCGCAGTGAGGGTAGGAAGGCCCTGTTGGGAACTGGAAGGGTTGAAGATTTCGAACGAATCAAACGCCCTTAAATAGAGCCAATTGAACTTCCTGTACAGACGGCCTGTGTACAGATGACATCTGCATACCATATGCCTGCACACCTCTTAGACATCGTTGTACCGTGACAGCCTGAGATCGGAGGCAATCCCTGAGCTAATCACTCGTGTGCTCAATGCATCTATCCGAGTCCAGACGTCCGTCTCCCCCAAGTTCCCCTTCTTGTCTACAACTAACAGCCGTCTGGTTTGTTGTAGTTTTTGTGCCACACCTTCCTGGCCGCTGGGGGCCAGCACTGGCTATCAGTAACCTGTCTCCTGGTTTTGCTGATGTTGGCGGCATTGCGAGGGCTATGCGGACTCCGGAGTGATAGGCCTGGTAATATACCCGGGGCTGGAATGCTCGGTGTCCGACGCCAATGTAGGTCGAAGCTCAGTTCATGCTGAAATCGATCAGACTTCACAGCCAGGGCTGAGGGCCAAAACATAGTCTGAAACTTCCAATGAAACGAGCCAGCCAGCAACCAACGAGGCGATGACCGGCTAAGGGACATACTTACAATTGTCGTAGTTGGAACTTGATCCTGTTTTTGTTTTACCTCCCTCTAGTATCTACAAACCCACACGTATCCCATTGATAAGCCCGATAGGACACAGCGCAGCACCAAAAACACGACAAGGACAACACCAGGGTTTGAACACAGGACAGTTTTAAATATAAACAAGGGCGGACCGGCGGTGCACGATAATAACCAATAGGCCCATCCGAACCTTTATCCGTCGCTGAAGCCATACCCCCACAACTTATATGTACCTCGAAAATTGCCCCACCTCGGCCGTTCCACCTATCCGGGGTGACACCCCCCTACTCCTCCACCCAAGCCCCTCTTCAGCCGCATAGGTGCTGAGGAGCCCACCGATGGCGATTCTGCTTTCCTACCGGCGTTGGAGGGGAAGGTGCATATTTGCAACGCAGGTCTAGCTTGCAGTTTGCGGGGCGGGTGCTGGAAGAGAAAGAACTGTTGGTTACAAGTTAGGTATTCCACCGCCACCGCCAGCGAGGGTACATTCTTGTGCACGTTGGCAAGGATGGTGAGGATGGGCGTTCCCATTGCCAATTGCTAGGCTGAAGTTTGGGCGACGGAGTAGTTGTTGGTGGTAAAAAGAGGACGAGAGACTAGGACTGTCGGCTAGCTATTACTCCACCGCCAGCGGATACCTTTTCCAACTTTCTTTCCCGAATCCCGCAGCAGTGCTTGATGATCCTACGACGAGCGCGTTCGTTAACGAGTTCGTCGTAAGATCATTAAGCAAACCCCCCGATCTGTTCGCAGCGCGCTGATAGCACCCGTGGAGCCCGATCCGTCAGTGCTGTGCGCCTGTGAAACACTGACCGCTTGTCCGTCGTTGCTGTTAGTCGGATGGTCGATCTCAGCATACAATATAGCCCGTAAGATGCTGTTGGACGATGAACTTGCAGGCACGGTGTCGAATGGTTCGGTCTACGCGTTACAAGTCGAAGCACAGACGATACTTTACCCAGCTTTCTCCACGACCTCCACCACACACGCCTCACTCGTCGTCAACAAACTCGTAACCCCCGCCGCATCCACAAGCGCAGTCCGCACCACCTTCAACAGATCAACGATCCCCCTCTCAACCACATCCACATACTGACCCTTGGCGGCATCGTACCTCCACCTAAACTTGTCTTCGGATGCATAGGTCTTGAGGAGCGCGCCGACGATGACGCTGCTCTCTTCGCCCGTGTTGGCGAGGATGGTGCGGATGGGGGTTGTGATTGCCCGGCGGACGATGGCTACGCCGAGAAGTTGACGGTGGGGATTAGAGGTGCGGTGGGGATGTAGGGGAGGAGGTGGACGAGGCGGAGGCGCTGGGGCTGGTGGCCAGTTGCAGGGAAGCTTTGAGAAGGGCGACACCCACACCGGGTAGGATACCCTCTTCGACTGCAGCTCGCATAGCATTGAGCGCATCGTCGTACCTATAGCGCATGCCTTCGGTGATCTCGATCTCGACCTCGATGGTGCGGCCTTCCTTCACGGTGATGACGCCCTCCTTTCCGACCTTCTCCATGGCCTGCGCGATCAGGCTTCCGATGTGCACGTCCCCGTTGGCGGAGATGCTAGTGACGGTTTAGGCGTGCGAGGTGGGGAAGGCGACGACGCGGTCGACGACGGCTTGTGAAGGAGGTCCATTGGGTTGCAACCGGCTGCGACGTTTTTCACGACTTCGCTGTAGATGGCGCGTGCGAGGACTGTGGCGGTTGTGGTGTCGTCTCCTGCGACTTCGTTCGTTTTGGATGCGACGTCTTGGATGATGCTACTGGCGTGTTAGTGGTTTAGGATTAGAAAGACACACCGGGCACCGAGGTTTTCGAATTTGTCCTTGAGAGAAATGGACTTTGCCACTGTGACACCATCTACACACGCTCTATTAGTATTGCTAGCATTAGAAAAAGTCTGGCAAGTACCTTTGGTAATTTTGGGGCCGCCGTATGATTGCTCCATGATGATGTTGCGACCTAGACGCGGGTTAGACATGTACGTTGGCAGCTGCAGGCAAAAGTGGACAGACCCGAGCGTTACGCTGACTGCGTTTGCGAGGACGTCGACGCCCTTGAGCATGCTCGCCCGTCCTTCGTTGCTGAACCGCACTTCCTTGTGCGCACTACGCGTCTGCTGCTTGCTGAGCTGACGTGCGGCCGCCCTGCGCACTGCCCGTGTAGAAGTCATGGATAGTCGGTGCATTAGAATAAGATTAGAGGAGAATAGGATGGTAAAGGCCTTTTGGTGAGTACTCGCAAGAGATGACAGCTGTGACGTTGCCAGCGGCTCTTTCTTTTCATTTTGCCGTGTGGAGAAAATTCGAGAATTTTCAGGTGGGCGAGTGACGCTTGTGTGTCAAAGGCCTCCAAGAAACTCGGGAACAAATAAACAACCCACCGTTGCGCTCGAGCCTCGGCGTGCTTGCGATTCTTACCACACTCGAGGGCTTGGATTCGAATGTCATGGTGGGAAGAGGAGAGGTTGGGATTTGGAGAATGCACATGCGTGATGTCAGTAAATTTGTCACACCCTTAACCGAAGGCTACGAAAGGCGCGACTTGGGCGTGACCTTCACGGTGACAACTGCTACAAAGGATTCCACGACGATGACGATTGGACCTCCCGTTCCAACAGGTATTGTAGGAACAAAGAAGTGATATATAGATAAGGGATGGAAGTAAAATGAATGCAAAAAGTGCGAACATGGACATTAATACAATAGCGAAGCAAAATAATCATACACCGAAATGAACATATGGAACCCAAGTGAGAAGCGAATACTCCGAATTGGAATGTGCGCTTCGTCTCCTCAAGTTCTGGATGGCGTGGTACAAGGCGTGTGAAGCTCTCGACGCGTCAATGCCAGCCCCACCCCCGGCCAAGAGGTACTCGTAAAAGTCTCTAGCAATCTCGGGCGCCTGTTTGTCACTAATCGACCACATAGTTCCCACAACCCCACGATACCCCGCCGCGAGCATCCCAGCTGCCAGATGAACCGCCTCTTCCGAGAGTTTCTCCTCCCCAGCGCTTGTTTGGCATGCTGACAAGAACGCGAGGTTGGCGTTCCCCAAGTTCTTTTTGACGATCGTGGATAGGCTTACACGACCGTCATGAAAGTGGAAGCCGCTGTGCAGGGGATCGTCCTTGTCTTGAATGGCATGACAGGCGAAATGGATATTATTGTAGTTCTCCATCTCCCTCAAGCCCGCTTCAATAGTTGCGGCGCTACCTTCGAGCATTAGCTTCCGTATCCCACAGCTCGCTAGCTGTGCTTGGAGGACTCGTACTTCTTCAGTGGTGGCCGGGATGCAAGAGAGCCCGGGTGTATCTGGCTGGCTGACCATGAATAACCCAGAAGTGTCGTCAAGGGATGTGCGAACATTCGTGACACGGCTGGTGAGTGGAGTGACGGTTGGGGTGTATGATGACACGGCGTAATCGAAGATGGTATCCGAGTCCCCATTGTCGTAGATTCCGGCTGCATGCAGAGGGAGGAAAGCCAGCGCACCCGTGGCGCACCACCAGATCCTTGGGAGTTCTGACGAGGACTGGGGTGGAAATGACCTGTCAGCAATGAATACATCAAACGAGGAAAATTAATGACTTACGGAGAGCGGAGCGGTGCAATGCGAGCGTCCTTCATTGCCTGATTTGCGATGCTGATAACCAAATACCGCTTAGCATTGAGTTCGTGTAGATGAACAGTCTACTAAATGTGACTCACCGAAAACCCAAGGGCTTCCAGAATTGGCTTTACGACGTCTATCCACAGTGTTGCGAGTATGGAAGCCAAGGTCTCCCCGTGTGGCCCTGTGCGTGACTGTTGAGGTTTGCGATGTTGCCCAATCTCACTCCCCTGCACATCCTCTCTCACCCGAATTCCACACGATCTCAACAGCCCTGTTAAATCTGTCCGCAAAGTCCCCGCCTTTCTGGAGGAGAAAGAAGGGAGTGGGATATGGAACGGCTCTTCGAGACCTGCCATGAGTGCAAGGGCATCACAGCTGTGTTTGTGAACATTGATGATGATGATTGGGCCTGTGTCTGGGAGATTTTGAAGCAATGACGAGCATGGGGGAGGCATGAGGAAGTTCTCAAAGCCAGGGACAGTTGTTCGAATCGTGGTGAGAACACTGTCCCACTCAGCCGCCAGCTGTACATGTGAAAGAGCTTCTTCTTCCGCAGAGACGCCCTCCGATGTTGAAGTTGGAGGACCCATCGTGGATCGGCTGGTACGAGAACTGGCGATTTCGAGAGCCCTCAAGATGTCCAAAACACGCTGGGCAAGGCCGGAATTGTGGATCCGCAGGTCATCCAATGGCGTCCGTAGATGGTTGAGCTGGCTCCAGACAAGGCAGCGGCCCTGCTCAAGCCATTCTATAGCCTTATCTGGTCGACCTAGTGAGCACGCAGCGGCGGCTGCCGAGAGAGTGAAGATGGAAATGCTGTGGAGTGTCGAATACCGGTTCTGCACGGTCTGTTCAAGCCCTGCAATCACTGGGACAAGCCTGACAGCAGTTTCAAATGCAACGAGTGTCTCTGGAGAGGCCGGATGATGAGAATGCGACAGTGCAGCCCAACATTTGGCAGCCTCAAACCTGACTGAAGGTGAGCCAACAGTGCAGATTCCAGCGCACTTGAAACACACCAGTGCTTCCTGCAAGTCGTTCTCACTCTGTGTCTTGCTCAACACCTTGGGGACCAAGGCAGGGAGGTCAGCACAATCAGGGGGGCCGAGCTTGATGTCTCTCTCCAAGATAAAGCACAGACCATTTTGTTAAGACAATTGCACTTCTGTAAGTTAAGATAATGCCTGTCTTATTATTTGTCTTAATATCATTTCTCTCATACTCAAATAAGACACTTGTGTGCAATTAAAATGTGCCACGATTCGCAAAATAAGATAATCCATGCAATAATCAATTAAGATATTCTACCAAATAAGATGCGCATACATTCTAAATAAGATGCTACAAAATCGTTGGGACGCACCACAAAATAAGATGCGCGCATGCAATTAAGACACACCGCAAAATAAGATAGGCGGAACAAATAAGACACTACGAAATTAGGCGCGCCATGAATAAGAGCGAAAGCTGCGAAATTAGGCGCGCCACGAAATAAGACTCCAGTCAGAAAAATTAAGATGCAAAATAAGATGGGTGCTCACAATTAAGACACACCATGAAGTAATAAGACACACCAAAAAAGAAATAAGATGCACCAAAAGAATAAGACTCACCACAAAAGGATAAGACACACCGCAAAAGAATAAGACACGCTGCAAAAGAATAAGACGCACCATGAAGAGAATAAGAAGCACCACGAAGAGAATAAGAAGCACCGCGAAGAGGCTCACATTGAGACAGTCAAACCAGACCTCAGAGCCTAGAGTGTAGGGGCTGACCAGCCGGAAGACACGGAAGAGGTGGTGGCATGGAGTT
>ML210220.1:56349-134268 GCA_004369085.1 Coprinopsis marcescibilis
AACACGGGACAACACTTGGTGAGGGCGAGGGGATCAATGCACGAAAAGGGAGGTGGGTGACACTGACATGAAACCGTCTACATCAATTTCCCCACAAAGCATTTGTTGAATGTTTGCGCTTATTTGAATCAAAGTCTGATGTCATGGTCACGTTGGTGTGACAGGTCACGCGTCACAGTCACGGCTAGGCCTTTGATGCAAACGGAAGTGACAAGTCCCGGTCCCAAACCTCGTCGTTAATCCACTCCAGCAAGTGTTGTCCCGTGTTCGCCACAGACAACTGAAAAGATTCAAACTTGGCCCGTGTTCGCCACACCCAACTTTGAAGTTACACACAGCTTTGTGTCCGCAACATACAGTAGATGCAGCCTCATCCAAGCGATCCAGTAGCCCACCCACACGAGGGGATAGGATAAAGGATAGATATCTGAAGTGAGTACTCGTCATGTGTCCCCTCTTCTTCGCCTCTCACTCAGTTCCGAAGGTTACAGGCCTTGAATCTTTCTGTCTCGTTTTGGCTGCTTGGTGTGCTATCGGCATTCCACGTGTCACTGCGAACTTATTTGTGGTGCAGCTTATTCGTTGGCGGTGCGTCTTAATACTATGCGGTGTGTCTTAATTGTGAGTGCACATATTATTTTGTAGTATCTTAATTGTACCGACTGGAGTCTTATTTCGTGGCGCGCCTAATCTCGGAGTGTCTTGTTTGTTCCGCCTATCTTATTTCGCAAATCGCAGCGCGTCTTATTTCACGGTGCGTCTTATTTCACGGCGCATGTCTTATTTCGCGGCGCGTCTTATTTCACGGCGCGTCTTAATTGCATGCGCGCATCTTATTTAGCGGTGCGTCCCAACGTATTCTGTAGCATCTTATTTTTCGGGCATCCCAATGTATGCGCATCTTATTTCATAGCATATCTTAATTGTATCTTAACCGCATGGTTATCTTATTTTGTGAAACGTGGCGCATCTTAATTGCACGCAACTTGTCTTATTTGCGGTCTGTCAACCACATTGGTTCGTATCTTATTGGGATATGAGAGAAATGGTACTTGGTAGCATTAAGATAAATAATAAGAAACAACTGTCTTAACTTATGAAAGCGAATTATTTAAAACAAAACGAAACTGGCTACAGCTCCAAGCGTGCGATTGCTTCGCTGATAGCGGACAGATTGTCCATTCGCTCGAAGCGACATGTAAACGAGGATCCCAGGCTGTGGAGCCATGCAGGGAGGTCAGCATGCCCAGGGGGAGTGAGCTCGACGGCTCTCCTCTGAGATGCGATCGCCTTGCCAATATCGGACAAATTTCCTGTTCGTTCGAAACGACATCTGAACGAGTTTCCCAGGTTGTTGAGCCATGCGGGAAGGCCATCATGACCAGAGGGAGCGAGCTCGACGGCTCTCTCCTGCGATGCGATTGATTTGCCAATATCGGATAGATTTCCTGTTCGCTGGAAGCGACATCTGAACGAGTTTCCGAGGTTGTTGAGCCATGCAGGCAGGTCAGCATGACCAGGGAGAGTGAGCTCGATGGCTCTTTCCTGGGATGTGATTGCTTCGCCAATATCAGATAGATTGCCTGTTCGTTCGAAGCGACACGTGAATGCGGTTCCCAGGTCGTTGAGACGTCCAGGGAGGTCAGCATGACCAAGGGGAGTGAGCGAGATGGCTCTCTCCTGGGATGCGATCGATTTGACAATATCGGATAGATTGCCTGTTCGTTCGAAGCGGCGTGTGAATGAGTTTCCCAGGTTGTTGAGCCATACAGGGAGGCCAGCATGACCAGGAGGAGTGAGCTTTACAGCTCTCTCTTGGGATGCGATCGCTTTGCCAATATCAGACAGATTTCCCGTTCGTTTGAAATGGTATGTGAGCGAGAATCCCAGGTTGTTAAGCAAGGCAGGGAGGGCAGCATGCCCAAGGGGAGTGAGCTCGACGGCTCTCTCCTGGGATGTGATCGCTTTACCTATATCAGACATAGTGCCTGTTCGTTGGAAGCGACGTGCGAACGAGGATCCGAGGTTGTTGAGCCGTGCAGGAAGGTCAGCATGACCAGGGGGTGTGAGTTCGACGGCTCTCTCCTGGGATGTGATTGCTTTGCCAATATCGGATAAATTGCCTGTTTGTTCGAAGCGGCTTCTCAACGAGTTTCCCAGGTTGGTGAGCAGGGGAAAGAGGCCAGCATGGCCAGGGGGAGTGAGCTCGATGGCTCTCTCCAGGGACGCAATCGCTTTACCGACATCGGACAGATTTCCTGTTCGTTGGAAGCGGGATGTGAGCGCGCCTCCCAGGTTATTGAGATCTCCAGATAGGTCAGCACGACCAGGGGGAGCAAGTTCGATGGATCTCTCCAAGAGTGTGATTGCTTCGCTGATATCAGACAGATTGCCTATTCGCTCGAAGCGACATGTGAACGAGGTTCCGAGGCTATTGAGCCGTGCACGGAGGTCAGCATCCCCAGAGGGAGTGAGCTCGACGGCCCTCTCCTGGGATGCGATTGCTTTGCCGATATCAGATAGATTCCCTGTTCGTTGGAAGCGACATCTGAACGAGGTTCCCAAGTTGCTGAGATGTCCAGGGAGGTCAGCATGGCCAAGGGGAGTGAGTTCGATGGCTCTTTCTTGGGATGCGATCGCTTTGCCAATCTCCGACAGATTGCCTGTTTGCTCGAAGCGACATCTGAACGAGATTCCCAGGCTCTTGAGATGTCCAGGGAGGTCAGCATGACCGGGGGGAGTGAGCTCGACGGCTCTCTCCAGGGATGAGATCGCTTTGACAATATCAGGCAAATTTCCCGTTCGTTCGAAGAGGTATATGAGCGAGACTCCGAGGTTGTCGAGCCGGCCAGGGAGGTCAACGTGACCAGTGGGAGTGAGAGAAACGGCCTCCTTTAGTGCCGCGATTGCTTCGTCGATATCTGATCGCTCCCCTGTTTTTTCAAACTTTTGTAGAAGTGACCATCCGAGGGCGTTCAACAGGGCTGGGAAGGAGGCATGCCAAAGGGATGTGCGATCGATGGCTCCCTTTAGTTCCAAGATTCTTTCCTCTACTTCGGATAGCTTTGCAAACTTGTTCGGCAATGCTGTATGGGACCATAAGCCTTCCATTTCCTCCACTGATATGAAACCATCTACCTTCCTCTGCCTTGCCATCACAACTCCCAGCTATTTCACGTAAATCGTACGATAAAGTTAGCTTTAGCTCCTCGTCCCCGTTCTTCATTTCCTGGACATGACCTGCATTGTTTGCTGAAGTAAGTAGAAGCATTATTGACGGAAGAAGTTAGAACCCTCACCGCATCTCGGCGGGACGCGAGGCTCAAAAGATTTTACACCGGTCAAGTCCAAATGCGTGTAGCACAAGTTCTCTCCATCCATGAACCCCACAATAAGTTGGACGGCATCAGTTCCTGTTGGGCTTCGAAAACCAAGGTCAGTTCCTTTATGGATGACTGGCGCGAACAGTAAATACTCACAGTATGATTGATCCTTTCATTGTCCATCGTCTCTGAGTGACTCTGTACAACGGATACCGTATACCATAGCCCGCGTCAAGACCAAAGATGATGATTTCGATGATGTTCAGAGACGAATGGCCTCCATGAGTGTCTTTGCGCTCAACAGCGAGGTCTAATGGGTAAATAAACATCAGCGATTATAGAGAAGCGGAGAGAGGGATCTCGCACTCCTGTTAAATAAAATTTCCTAGAATAAAGGTGTCAGCGAGGGGAAGACCTAGACAAGTTTTTTCGACAAACCTTTGAATGGTTTGAGTGCCGGTACGTAGATTTCTTTTGAGGGATCGCCGTCAGCGTATCTGTAGTATTGTATTCGTAGAAGAAAGGGAACACTCACAGTCTTGCACTCATCACGCAGTTTGAGAGGGTGTCGATCGATTTCTGCACTCGCAGTGAGGGTAAGAAGGATTAGGAAGTCGAAGGGCGGCGAAGGGTGAAATTTTCGAACCAACCGAAGGTCCTTAATAGTGCTAACACCACACCATCGGACTGCACACCTTCACCAGGCGTCATTAGCTTAATACGAGTACAGCCTGGTATCGGAGGCAATCCCTAAGCGACCACTCAATGGTGTCGTCAATGAGCATATTGGACCCTGCCTCGACCCCAATTTCACCATGCTGTCTACAATTAACGGCCGTCTGGTTTGTCCTACTATGTAGGCCTCGTGGCTCATATAACTGGCCGCTGTGGGCCAGGTATGGATACATTAAGCACAGCACTCTGCCTCATGGCCTCATGTCGCATTGCCGCTGTCAACACGTGTTATCAGGGCCAAAGAAAAGTCCAGCAAGTAACGACGACGAATTTCTGACGTATATTCGTGTCGATCCATAGTCTCTGGTACCATTTTGTGGGTCTCATAATGAGTGGGATCGTCAAGGCAAACACTGGTTAACTGGTGGTCGTAATGTTATGGGGTGCGGCCTAATTTTGGTATCATGAAGGGCGTCAAAGCTACTGTCGGCGTTGGTGGCATTGGTGGGAGGGCTATGCAAAGCTATAATTATGATCAGCCACTTACCCTGATCCCTGATAGTGGTAATGTTAGCATGGAAATAAGCGCCCAGGGTCAAAGCTTCTTCAATAGCAGTCACCCAACCGAGCGGCGAGCCCACGAAATGTTTGTAGGAGGTGCGCAATAAGATCTGATGTGTGGTCGATAAACCGTTTTGGTCGATTATATGCCACAGAACGATTGGAACTTTCAATCTCGGAGCCACCCTAGACGGACTTCCACCCACAGCGTGGTACAAGTAGCGCAGTGGGTGTTGGCCCGGCCGGGTGTCACGGCGCCGATTGTGGGGACTACGAGTTTGGACAATTTTTATGATTTGTTGGGTGAGTGTTATGAGTGCCAGTGTGTCGAAACCACGAGGTTGTGATGTCTGAAGAAGGGAAAGGGGAACGTCGTGCGAGAGTAATTTTGGAAGGAAATGAGCATTTTACATGATTGGATTTGAGTGTATGTATTATGGAATCCGTGCTTGAACGAGATTTTGTGGTCGTCATGAGTTTTCTCTGGATCCTGTTATCCCGGAAGCCTGAGAGACTCTTTGCTCGCAACCCGGAGGATAATGTACAACTTATGTATGTTGATGCCTAGTTGTCTCTCTTCAAGCCGCACGCGTGATACCCAACACGCGTCCGTAAAAGTCCAACTCCCTATCGAGCGAGTCCCGCAGATTCTCTTCTTTCCTCCAGCCATGTCCTTCACCATCGTACAGCTTATACTCGACTAGACCACCCTTGGCTTTAATACTGTCGTAGATCAGCTCGGCCTGTTCCTTGGGCACGACTTTATCGATGGATCCTTGGAGGATCTGTGACACGTCATCGTTAGTTACACTCGATGAATCGTACAAGGGCCACACTGGAAAACACCAATTACCAATAAAGGCGTCTTGATCCTATCCACATGGAAGATCGGGGACCTTGCCTGGTACACCACATCCCTCTCCTCCTTCGTCCTCCCACCTTCCGCACCAAAAATAAGCTTGTCGAGGTACTTGCTCTCAAACTTGTGCGTGAACTCCTCCAGCTTCTCTAGGTCGGAGATGCCGTAACTGCTTTGGGCGGCGGCGAATACGGTGAGGTCGGATTCGGTGGGCGCGGTGGAGATGGCGGCGAGGACTGTGAAGCCGCCGGCGGACCCGCCGCGGATTGTGATGCGTTTGGGGTCGATGAGGTTGTATGGTGCGGAGCTGAGGCTGCGGGCTGCGTGGATGCTGTCTTGGACGTCCGAGATGCCCCAGTTGCCGTCGAGACGCTCGATGTAGGCTCGGCCGTAGCCTGAGCTGCCGCTGTAGTTGACGTCCAGCCTAGTTGGTAGTTAGTAACAGTATGAATGATATGGGTTAGGGAGAAGCTCACCATCCCCAGCCTCGGCTGGTGAAGTACTGCTTCCTCCAGTCGAGCCCTTGACCGACGTAGCCGGTGGGCCCACCGTGGATGCTAACGACGCAAGGCGGGCTCTCGCCCTCAATGCTGGACCCTTCGTATTGAGGATTATGCGGTGCGTAGTAGACAACGTAGAGCGGGCCTTTGTTATCAGGCAATTCGAGTGTGATTGGTCGAGGGAGAGAGACGAGATCCGGGGAAAGTTCGGGCTCGGCTGGACCTGAGGACTCGGCACTCGGTGGCTTGATCACTTCGAACTCGGCCCGCTGGTTGATGAGGGAGCTGACTGAGGTCTTGACAATCTGCTTCTTGGTGTCCCCCTTCTGACCTGCGAACACGATTTCGCCTTGGGTTAGAGAGCGGGGAGCGCCGACGGAGACGTAGGGGCTCGCGATCCTCGTCACGCTGGGACCTGAACTGACGAGAGAGACGTAGTATATAACGTCTCGTCCGTCCTCGATTGCTACGAATACCACGCCTTTCCCCTCCGAGACCACCGCGTACGGGAACTCACCCAAGCTCCAAAACGGGGGTGCAAAGTCGTAATCGAGAGGTTTGTCAAGCAGAGACGATGGGGTTTCGGTCGCGACGTCGTATTTCCAGGGGTTGACGAAGCCTGAGACGTCAGATGTGTAGATAAGGGTGGTATTGGTGGCCCATGCGGGGTAGGAGGCGCTGATCTTCTCCTTGACGCCTGCTATGTGCTTAGGGTTTGCGATTGTGAGGTTGTCGGAGGAGAAGGAAGTTTCTGCGACGTAGATTTGGCCACCGAGCCATGGCATGTCGGGGTGGAACCATTGCTGCCATACGATACGGGACCCGTCTGGAGAGAACCGCGGAAGGGCGTAAAAGTCGGCGCCGCTGACGAGGGGACTGATGGTCTGTGCGCTAGTGTTGACAACGACGAGAGACGTTTTAGCCTCGGACGGATTTTCGTCTGTGTGGTCCTCGAGGACTGCAACGAGATACTCCGATTTGCTTGGATGTAAAGCAAAATTCGCGTAACGGTGTGGTTTGTCCGCTAGGAGCGTATGGGTTGCTGGTGCGTCAGTATGACGAATAATTGCATAAGTATCGCACGGACCTGGGGTAAGTGGTTCAGGTGTAGCTGGCTTATCGCCCTTTAGATCTACGCGATATATCCTTCCATCGCTAAAGTTGGAAAAGTAGCCATGACCATTGTGGACGATAGCAGCACCTCCGCCGTACTCCTGTGCCCCAGTGCGAACGTTCCATTCGGGACCCACGACGTCCTTTCCTGAGACAGTTTCGACCAATACACTTCTACCTTTCTCGGAAGGACGTCTCTCGAGGTGGTAGATGGTATTTGTGACGGAATCGACAAGGATATCTTCGATCGAGTTGGCCTATCGTCCAGTATTAAGCAATGTCAGCGCTTTTTGCTTTCGATTAAAAGCGATGGATTCCGCAATGATATATAGATGAATCACTAACGTTCTTCGTTATCGATCCTGCGGTTATCGGCGATACCCAGGTGCCAAAAGGTGCCCGTTTGCGTTCGGTTTGTTGAGCCATCTGGTGTGCGTGGAGGATTAGATTCTGCTTCATTCAACACAGTGTATGCGGTCGCCGTACATTGAATACGGGGTCTAGCAGCAACGGTAAAGGGACAAGCAGGTTACTGTTGTGGATCAAGGAAGACCAGAGTCAAGAGTGTCGTCAACAGTGCAAGTACCCTCACAGTCGCGGTCCGCGCGGTGCCATCCGCAGTGATAAGATTAGATTAGATGTGTCGGTCTGGCTTCTCAGCTCAAGTGTGATGATTGAAAGGAGATCACAGCGCACCTCCCTTTTCAGCTCGTTGCACTGAAGCAGAACATACACTGCAGGGAATGCCCTGTTTAGGAATCACCAAAATTTATCCAAAACGCATCACAGGATTTAAAGTTTTAAGAGAACCCTTTTGAGCCGAACAAAACAAAAAGTTCCTTGCATACCAAAAATGGGCCAGAATGTAGCGTATTTGGTTAACTTTGACAAGGCAAAAATGTTTAATATTTGACGATGTTTTGAGGTCACCCAAATTAAAGCAAAACATAAAGTCATGATATCATTCTCAGCGTCCCAAAACAACAAGTTCTGAGAGAGTTTTTTCAAGGTTCAAAATTCGGCCTAAAACATTACATTGTGACCAAAACAAAACATAGGATATTCCTGAAACATTTCTCCATCGCTAAAAGCAGTCCAGAACGTTGCGTTTTGAGGAAGAGTTTTGCGCGCAACCGAAAGGTAATTGAACTTTAAATTTTGCTGACCGACAAATATTGCGCACGCTGAGAGTTCGCTGAGCGGCCTCTGCGCGTACACTCATGAAGTCACGCGTGTCAGCTTGAGAAACACCGGTCCACGGGTCCGTGGCGAGTGACCTTGGGACTCACGCTGGAACTCACGCTGCTACAGCTGGAGAACATACTATATTTAAAAGTGTCCACATCGGGAGCTGAATACAGTCTGCGGGCTACACCTATAGTTCAGAGTGATGTAGGGAGTCGGAGCTGTCAAAGCTCAAGATCAGGGAGTCGGAGCTGTCCGAGGAGCTCACAGAGTCTTCTCCGCTATCTTTGGACTGATCAAAATAGCCGTCAGGGAGAGGAGAGAATTGCTCCGGGATCTCCGTCAACTGAGGCTGGCGGCTGTCCGTCAAGGTTGGAACGTATACAGAGGGTACGACTGTTCTGACAGATGTGGCCGTAGCGGTTACAGTTGAGACATAGATGACAGTGGTGGGGCTGCTGATACTAGCTCCATGGCGGGAGAAGTCCGGTAGGTTACTGTCAATCGTATCCATGACCTGAGCGCAAGTCAACGGACTAGTACGCTTGCGGATTGACTCGAGTACATACCTGTTTCATGGCACCTGGCCATTGGGTAAGCATCATGGAGAACATTGTAAACATGACCAATGCATTAAATAACCCCTGGAATGAGAAGAGCCTAAAGACGGTGAATGTCGATCGACCATCTTGAGGTATCTAATCAATGCGTCAAGTTAGCATCAAGTTAGCGTCAAGAGACATTACTCACCTTCTTTTGCCAGATACAAATGTCAAACTTGCATGCTCCAGCTCCGCTTGCAAGTAAGTGCTTAGAGGGGTAAGATTGAGCCGCAACAATGCGTACATCATCTAGCAGGAATAACGTTAGTCATGGACGATTTTTGCGTTTTCCCAAAGCCTACCATGTCTTAGAATCTCCGTTGGGGACGAAGAGGAAAGGCCATAGATGTAGACTGCGCCATACGGCGCTGGGCATGCAACTGACAACCCGTTTTCGACAAAGACTGCATCCTTGGCCTTGTTCAATTTCCCTGGCAGGAGGAAGGAGAGCTTTTTCGAAAGTGTTGCCGACGTGTAGAGGTCAAACCCTTTGTTCAGGTTATCAACCAAAGTCAGCGAGCGATCCGGACTCAAGGTAACACCCCCACTGTTGACTAACATTAGCGACTGGAAAGCGTAATCGAGCGATACTTACAAAGGAGTTGGCACGCATCTTTCAGCTTTGTGCGCCCCAGTGCTTGCCTTGATTGTGAATCTAATCATTTGTTAGCAAATAGGTAGAAGAATGACCGAATTGTTGCCGAGTTGACTCGCCGTTGGCCAGTATGAAGAACATAAGCCATCACATCTCCTGAATTGAAATGCAGGCGACAGATGATATAGTTACCAGGAGCTTCGTATTTCCAGAGGAACTTGAGCTTGACTGGAAACTGTGAGCCACGCTCAAGGGCGACAGGCCAAACACTTACAACTAGCATCGGCTGTGTATGCCCTTACTTCCCCGTAGCTGTCGCAGACAACGAGGCAGCGAGTTGAGCTGTCAAAATCCAAGTCTTCAATGGCAGTCGTCCTAAACAGGTTCTCGGAGGTGAGGGGGCGAACCTAGGAAAAAAATGAGTTCATTATCTCAGAATGGAACCTACGGGACTCACTGTTCCATTGGTGTATCTGTATATAATCAGTTGACCACGTCTGGTACCAATAAAAAGGAATCGGGAGGTCTGTGAAGATTCGAACCATTTCACAACACTCGTTTGGCCCCATCCCGAGTCCTTATCCCTTAAATCGTGGATGAGCTTCAGGTTGCTGACGTTCCATATCTTCACGGTTTCATCGGATGCTAGTCAAACCTTCAGCTTGCTTAACACGGGAGAAGACCTGATACTCACATCCACTCGCAAGGACCTCCCCATCGTCGGTAAAAGCCAGTTGCGTTATTTGGGATTGATGACCGGTCAGCCTTCCCACAAGTCTGTAACTCTGTAATGTCCAACTAAACAACAGCTCGAATGAAGATTGAAATTGGAGCTCACCGAGGAAAAGGAGAACAAGGAGAAGCGCTTGAGGAATGTGCGGATTTGGATGAAGGGAAGCATTGGAGGAAAGGGGAAAGCGAAAGCGAAGACCCTCTTTTATACACAAAGTCTCTTTTGTTGGCAGATAGATATCAATCTATTTTGGGAGCGGCGAGTAACGGACAACGTTGCCAGTTCCACCCGTAAGACTTGCGTCTACTACAATAGATTGATTAGCGGTGGGTAGCGATGGAATACAATAAAGTATACGACGAGAACAACACTGTCCAGTTCCACGACTTGCGTCTACTACAATAGATTGATTAGCGGTGGGTAGCGATGGGATACAATCAAGTACAACGAAATGTTGCCAAGATTTGCAAATGCCGACAAAAAATCCCGTTGGTTTAAATGGTGCATAGCAAGTCTTGAGCTGGTATGCACCAGAACGCCCACGATGTCCTTCGTAATCGACAAAGGATACCCAACGAGCATGCGACCAATCGTAAAGCGCAATCTCCCACAAATCGCACAGGAACTTTCTTTCAAGCTGGAATGTGCGGGTCCGCGTTTACCATTAACGGTGGAGATGGAGCTCGATATCACGGAGGAACAGGTTGTGGAGAACAGACGCCATGCACTATTAGCGAAGGAAAATCTGAGGGTGGCAGTTGTAATCGACATGGGAGAATGGGCTCCATCTCCTCCAACTTCAGACGACGAAGACTATGAAGATGACTCGAAGGGCACTTCAATGATCCCAAAGCCACCAGGGGGACCGGGACGACCAGGTAGTGGGGGATACAACATTGCGAAGGCCATGAGCTGGTCTAAACCTCTTTTCTCACAACTTCGCGTGAGTTTGACAATGTGAGTGTACTTTAAGCGGTGCTCACATTTCCCTAGACTTTCTTGGCTTCAGAGTGCGATAAAGCGCTTGATACAACAGTTTGCTTCAAAAACCAGGACGAAGAGAAGCTGAAGGTGGTCTGCGACAAGGTAAGTTGTTCATTAATAAATGGAAGATTGGTGATACAAACAAGCACCTACCAGGCATTGGAACAATTTCCTGAGTTGAAGAGATTTGAAGAGCGTTGGCCGTTGACATCGCTAATTCAAATGTACCTGAAGAACACGTCCGAGAAGGCCCGTCGTTCGAAGAAGGGAACTGAACTCGAGACGGTCAGTTTCAATTGGATAGGACTATCTTCCAACTGACCTGTAGTTCACAGATTATTTCCGCAGTGACCAGGGTTGAGAAGCTGAAGACAGCCAAACCGAAGCGAAAAGTTGTCGCAGAGGATGAGGAGAGTTCGGATACGCAAGAGGAGGAAAAGGCTCCGACAGTAAAGAAAGCGAGGTTTAAAAGACAGTAGGCTAGTGTACTGATCGTCGTATTGCCGTAGATCCAAGTTGCATGAGACTTCTTTGCTGAGACTGATATACTAGCAAAACCAGTTTAAGAATGTCGGAAGGGCCAAAGGTATGTGAGGATTTGATAGTCTGCGCGGATTATCCACTGCAAACGAGTATTAGGGAGTGAGAGTGGCATTCCAAGAAGGTTGGAAGGTGGCCAAGGGTAGATAGAGAGTGGCTAGTGGTCGGATAATCCATATCTACCATTTGTGCAAAACCGTGAAGGGAGGCGATGGACGTTGGAACTGTGACGTGCCAGCGCGCAAGCGGAATTTGGACGACATTACATATTTCAAAGTCCGCCTGCGCACAATTCCTCTTTCCACCGCTATTTAGATTTGGATTATCCGACTACCAGCCACTCTCACATCCATCCCCTCTGTCTACGGCTTTGTAGATTTGGATTATCCGACTACAGCCACTGTCACTCCAAAATACACCTTGGCCGTCTTCTGTCCACTACTGTCACCTCTCTGCTATTCCGCGTTCCCCGACGTCACGCAGCATCATCGTTTCTCAAGTAGGTTCAATCTTTTTCCAAATAGCATACTTGCTTACGATTCTCAGTTTCAGGCTCACAGCCCAAATATCTGCGAATAGGGAGCATCGTCGGTGTGTAAAGGCAATGTCAAAGTCAGTATCCCACACGCATCATACATAATTACTCACTCAATCCTCGCACTGATAATGGGTTACAGTGCGCAAGGAAACATACTGTGCCTCGAAGGCAATCTCTTCTATTCCCCTAATTGCACAAGAAAAGTCGACCTCCCTGAGCCAATCAACAAAAACAGCGACCGAAATCCTTTCCAGATCGGAACAACCTGGGAGGACCTCCGAAACCCTTGCCGCTGGACTCGAGCCTACGGGTGGAGAGCTTTCATTCCCATAGATCGCCACTTCGACGTCTACCCATTGTCCTGTGCAGCATACATACCTGCCCCGGTTCTCAATCCAGAAAACGATTTATACTCTCTCCCTTCGAGCGTTGTGCACAACTGGAATGAGTTGGATCGTACCATTGGCGTCATCACAGCGATACTATCCAGGGAGTTTGACACCCCCACCGTCGCTCCTTACCCTGTCCGCGGCTGGGGGTATCACAGATTGTTTAAGAGCCTTGCAAAAGCCCGTGCCATTTCCCATCGTGCTCGGGACTGGTTCATCGTTTGGATGGGGCTGCTTTCGTTCATGATTGCCTATGCGGAAAGGAAATGCAACGAGTTCAGAGCTTTTCAGCACACCTATGGCGAAGGGGTTGTTGATGTGGAGCTGAAGTGGTGGCAAGATGTCCTTGCAAAAGCGACGGGAATTCAATATATGGTCGATGCCCTCCCGTGTTCTGTTGTATGTTCGTTCACGCCCGCAACTCAGCGCTGTGGCATATTCCTTGACCTTGTCCAAAAGGAAGAGTTTCAGCTACCGGTTGACTGGTTCATAGGCTGCGGCGTTCCAGTCTGGTTTCCATGGAACACAGATACTGCGAAACACCTGGAATTCAATGACATGCAGCATCTAATCCCTCCGTCCCATCTGCTACAGATGCAACACACACTCCCGCCACCAAACCGCCCTCCTTCGTCGGCAGCGCCCTCTGAAGAAACGGAAATGCTAAGACGTATCGAGAAGCGCCGGATCCTTGCAAATGAAGCGTCTAAGAAATGCCAGGATGTCATTTTGGCAACAATCGAAGACCTCACCAGGAAGTCTGAAAGGAAGCGAGAGAAAGACACGCCCATAGAGAGAGAGAAAGCCAACCAAAGGATGAAGAAGCCGCCAACAACTTCCGCTCTTGTCTGCGAATATGCAGTTGACGAGGATCCGAATAAACTGAGGATGGAACTCGCTCCTAGGGCTATGAGAGAGGATATCCTGGGGCAGTACACAAATGACCAAAAGCGGTACTTCCCACATCTAAATCTGTGGATTTGCTGTTTCGATCTTGCTCCAGAGCAGTATGTCCCTGACGATGAGGGGGATGGCACGGAATACGATGTCAACAATGATATGAACCCTCTTCCCTCTGAACCTGCCCCATTCCCTGCTCCACCAATCACCCCAGCAAATAATCAATTATCACCGGAATTCTCTGACGGATTTGGTGGAACCAACGGCGCTGCTAGGTTTGAAGAGACTCTTGTCAAGAGTATGCGGCAGTTCTACGGCTTTATTGCCCCAATCCCATATCCGGTTACCCCTTCTCTCCCGCTTGATGCACCATCGATTCCAAAGTCAGCCCTTCTAGTGCTTGGGTTCCCTTCTACTCTCAACAGCACCTTTTGCAATGCTCCCATATCAACATCCGTTGTCGAGTTTTGTCACCAACTGGCCAAGAAGAAAGCCACACCCATATCTTGGGACCTCCTCCCTGAAACCATAGCCCCTCCTCCAAGCGCTCATCTAGTTGCCAACCTCATTGTTAAACCCAGACAAATCATCCCTCCAAAATCAAACATTGTTGACAGCCAGCACGCGACAATGAAGTCCGATGATTCAAAGCCAGTCTGGTTTGTTATCGACTTTGGGGAAAATTGTCCATGGAAGATTGCCGTGACTCGCGCCATCGACTTCCTTCCCATTTGTCGCCTAGGTTCTGCGCCTAATGTCAAAACCATTGTCCCATTCTTGTTGGAACATGGCATACGTTTCCAGACATTTACATCAAGGCTTCCAGTCCGGGAGTGTTTCTACCGACCAGTTCCAACTCGACTTCCTGCACGATTTCATGGCCATCAGTTCACATTCCAAGAGTATCAAGCCTATGAGTACCACCGAAATCTCCTGCTCAGTGATCGACGACGAATGCGTGCTGCGTTGCTTCGAGGAGGAATTGTTTGGAGGCTTGCCTTTCACTCAGACGTTGTCCAAGAAACCTTGGATGATCCAACAGGCGCTCACGATGTTACCCTTGAAATCAACGGAGCGGAACATCACGACGATGCTCTCACGACGGTTGAGGAATTTTTAATCGTAGGGGCATATAGCTGTCCAACAGGATACGGTGATCAGAGATCGGTCCGAAGTTGGTGGCCATTGCCAACCACTTTCGACAACAGTGAGTATACAGGCCGCTGGACTCATCGTCAGGAGGCGTGGTTCTCCGAACGCTTCGGTGCTATTTGCAACGGAAAGGGACGGCCGTTTGCAGTGAAAGAATGGCGGGACCTTTTGAAGGGATACAAGTCAAAGACACAAATTCTGTCAGATCGTCTTGAGGAATCATCCCGTGAATTCATCGATCGCCAGAGGAACCTTCACAGCGTTTAATTAAATCCATACGTATAAAACTGTTTAACTGTACACAGTGTTTCGTGTTCGGACAATGGGAAGTTGTTGCGAGATCCGGCGTGCAAGCAACCACGTGTGTAATGTGGCCAGCGTGTCGGTGCGACCCCTGGCGTACAGCCAAATCAGGCCAAATCGTCAGCTCGGCCCCTGTTGCCAGTAGCTTGGCCAGCGTGTCACTGCTTGGGTCCAGCCAAATCGTTGGCAGCTCGGCCCCTTTGTCCCCAGTCGTGTGGCCCCCGCCTGCCTATATATGTGGAAACGCTTTTGTTTTATGTTTGAGAAGTCTCTGCGATTCATTTCTGCTTTGTCATCGCATCGCAGAATCGGTGTCTTGCAACGAGGTTTCCACGAGCTGCGGCCACCCTGCTCTCTCCGCTCTCTCCTCCTAGTCCCCCTGCTCTCTGCCACCCTTCTCCTCTTCTCCCACTCGCTTTATTTCTCTTCCTTCTCCCCACTTTCCTTATTTCTCTTTCTTCTTTCCGAACAATCATGGACTTGAACCCTCGCAAGCGTTGTCGCCTCGACCACGCTGAATACGACACTGAAGTCCTCGACAACGACGACCCTTACATTGTTGAAGACGATCGACTCGATCTGCTATACAAGAAAGTCTGGAGAAAGGCATTAAATAACTATGTCAGAACCGAAACCTTATCCATCCCCTCCCCCCCCGTCATCCATCCCACTTGCTTCAACAGTGAGGACAAATGGCACGAAGGATTTAAACTGACATTCCAGCTTCTGCACAATGACATCATCAAATTGTTTCCCAGCGCTGTCTTCAACCACCTTCCAAAGGACAGCGACAGCAAAGCATTCCTTATCCGAAAGGAATATCGGGAACTGCTGAAATCTCTCACTGGTGGCCCAGTAGAGGCGAGGACTCTCATTGTGACAGGCCAAGGCGGAATTGGTACGTTTCTACTTCACTCGCTCGGCTTGACCGCAAATGAATGGAAGATCAAAACAGGAAAGAGCACTGGCCTTATGGCCATCCTCTTGTTTCTTCTCGCCGATGGACAGCCAGTGGCTTATCAGGGGGTTGAAGATCACGTCTTCCACTTCTTCGACGACAACGGGTACCAATCCTTGACTGAGGTCGAATTCAAGGGAAAAGTGAAATTTTACTGCCGGAAGAAGACTGTCATCTACCGCCTCGTCGATCTTGGGCCTGAGCGACAAGTCAAATCCGCAGCTTTGGAGACATTCGAACGCCACCTTTATATTTGTACAAGAACACGGGGAAACTATGCGACCGCCACAGCTCAACACCACACCAACACATCACTGTGGTATATGCACCCATTTTCGTGGGCAGAATTATATACGCTTTTGTACGTCCCAGCCCAACCCTTTCGCTGGCCTGTTACTCACCATCAACAGCAAATTCTCCAATCCCCGGGAGATAGCCAGTCAGATGGGCAATCAGATGGACAACACCACAGCATGGACCAAAGCAGAACACCTGGTCAATTCAAATCCCGTCGAGATAAATCAAATTATCGGATCCCTCACCCCCAACCAACTCTTCCGTTTTCTCTACATCGTGTTTGGAGGTTCTGCCCGGAACACTCTCTTTGCCAGAGGTGTCCCCGGCGCTTTCAAATCCCTACAACGTATACTCGAGGCACTCGGTTACAACCCAGATTTCAAGGAAGCATGGCAACAAGCTTCCACTGCCGAGTTCAATCTAGCCGACCTCCGCCCTTCTCCCGTTTCGGCACTTGTTCCTTTACCTACCCACGAAAACCGAGACGTGGCACTATACAGCCCAGCATCAGCCCACATCCTCGATGCCCTCACAGAGAGAAGCTGGGGGCTGGTCTGGGAGATCATCGCCAATCAATACTCGGGTTATATCCTCACTCCAGAAGCTTCCTTCCTTGCTGGCCTGATGTTCGAACACCTGTTACACGTGTCTTTCCTCAAGCCTGAAATTGCCAAGACCTCACACAAGCTCATCCCTCTTAGGTTTGTTTGAGAATTTTCCAACACCCAACACACTCTTATCTTCTTATCCTTCTTAGTCCTCAAGAAGAACCCCCGGGAGAAGAGAAAATTATCAAACTCAAGTTCGACAAGCAAACCTTCTTTTTCAAGCACTCCAACGAAATAGAGAATGTCGAGGGCAGATACTATCGTCCAAATCGCTGGAATAACACTGGCTTTGACTCCTGTGCTACTATCGGGAAGAAACTTCACCTCTTTCAATTCACAATCGCTCAACACGATCATCGATTCAATGCAAACTGCCTCGAAGAACTGCCATTACGATACCGTACCCAGTCGGTCAACCTTGTCTTCGTCGTGCCTCAAGAGAGACGCACCTTCATCACGAAGAGGAAATATATCGGTTCCGACAGTTGCGTTACTCTGGCAGAGGCCACGGTCACTCAATACCTCCTCAAGGTTTCCCGAGAACAATTTATTCAGGCACCTACACTTCCCTCTTTCAGAAACTCCTTAAAGGACTGATCCATTGTTCTTCTGATCTCTCCTTCTCGCTTTTCACCCGTGCGTTCTTCTGATCTCTCCTTCTCGCTTTTCACTCGTGCGTTCTCCTGAATCTCTTCTCTTGACAGTCCTTGGTTTTCACCTTCCATCGTCAGGTTTTATGCAGTGTTTTCTTTCCAGATATTATATCTTCTTCATTCCGTTGTATTTGCACGATCGGCCACCCTTGTCGAGATGTGCCTCCTGTGTGAATTCATGTATGTCCCTAAGTATTCTTTTGCGAATCCTAATCTATTAGTATGCACTTTTCCATGGAGACCTATGTCACGTCGACAATTGACCACCTTGCGTTGGATTCTATGGAGACCATATGTCAAGTGACAATTGACCGCATTTCTAATGTTGTGGTACTGTTGTTCAGCGCATTCCTGGATATCATATATCATAGATCGACGCTTCAGATCCAACATTCTTGACGACCAGAAGAAAAGATGGTAGCGATGGTGGCGCTTCAGTCCGATATTCTTAAACGATCAGAATAAAAGACGGTGGCGCTTGCCGCAACAAACATACAATAAGGTAAATGACGCGGAAGCGTGACGGTAATCAGGACTCCATTGCCATTGTTTGGAATTGGGTTATAACCCACATTCATAGCGCTTCGAAGGCCTGTCAAAACACTCGCCTTCTTATTAGTCAACGATGCAGCGCGTCGCTTCATATTTCCGGGGTCCTTATCGCGGACAAGCGGTGGATGGAGTGAGTAAGATGAAATTAGACGCATAATGGTACTAATATGCAGTTTAGGGAATAGAACTCCCTCTCTACACTCGTCAACCCCCTTCCGAGGGTGGACCGCCCCTGACACTCCTCCACAAACGATCATCTGTGCCTGCAAGTCGGGACGCAGGGCAAATTGATCCGTTGCGAGTCGACCCTCCCCTACATCAACAACCGCAGTTACCACCCCCTACGCAGTATCCACCCCGAAGTTACGAAGAGAGCCCCCAATATACCGAGCTCATTCCAAGGCCCATGCGTAATCTTCAGGCAAATGGAAGCAATAATTCCATCATCTCACGCAGATGCTCTCGATCCCCACCCACGATCCAAGAAGTCGATCCCAGGACACAGCAGAGGACTAAGATACGTTTGGTGGAGAACGACCCTGCAAAGCAGAGGCAGATGGTGGAAGAACTGAAAGCTCAGATGGGGGCCCTGAACGAACAGGTGAGTGTTTCGTGGTGTTCACTGATTATGCTGTACTCACAGTGGATAAAGGTCATTACCGGAAGCCAACAACTTGCGCAAGCACTCGAAGCTCTCGCTGAAGCTCAGCAGTTAGCAAAAGCGAACAAGGAAAGAGCAGAAGCAGCAGAAGCAAACGCACTCAATATCAAACGGGCTGCAGAAACAGAATTGTTGAAGGCAGCCGCAAAGAAAAAGGAGGACAAAGAAAAGTTGAGGAGTGAATTTGAAGGAAGGGAGGCAGCGCTCAAGCAGGAGATGGCGGCAAAGGAAGCGAAAACAAAGGAGAATCTGGAGAAAGAATTGGCTGCCCGGGATGCGAGGTGGAAAGAGGATATGGATGAGATCAGAGCCCTGATGGAGCAAAGCGCCTCCATTGGACAGCCGAAAGCGACGCAACAGGAATCGATGGAGGGAGTGGAAGGACATGATGCAACGTTGGTTGGGGGGGCACGGGACGGAGATAATGTTGAGGTGGTCAAGGAGCAGAATAAGGACACAGGCAAGGGTAATGCTGCCAGTGGCAAAACCTCACCGAAAGGAATGGGCAAAGCTGTGGTGGAAGAGGACGGGGATGATGATGGGGATGATGTGGATGATGTGCTATGTGCCCCCGTCAGGAACGCCTCTTTGAGAAATCCACGAACACCTCGTCAAACAAATTCGAAGAGAGCGAAGTCCAGGAAGCTTGATGCTCTAATTCGAAAAGAGTTTCTATCCACTGGTTATTGCGACGAGGACGACGAAGACGAGGTCAGTGGGCTTGGTATTTCTTGCGGTTGCTGGATCCTAATGCTTCTTTACATCGAACAGCTCGTATCACCACCAGTGAAGCCCCGAAGATCCAGAGCTGGGAATGGACCCCAAGTTCGTCTTGCTTCAGTCGAGACGGACGAAGAATCCGAGAGTAGCAGTGCTGGTGAAAGACAGGCGGGACAAAGTTCCTCTCCCCGATCCAACCTCCAAAATGCTCTAACTCCAGATGAAGGCGCGGTGTTGAAAAAGATTTTACAGTCGCTCTTCGATGGACAACAGCCGAGCCCCAGTCCCAATTCCCGGAAGAAGAGGTTGAACATCGGTAACTTTCAGAGTGATATTGCTTGGTTACCAATGGACCCTGAAAGAAAAGAGCTATTGGTAAGTTATTGCGTCAGTATTGCTAGGCGGATACTCACCTGCCTCCGCAGAGAGAAACTCGAGCCACCTTCAACACGATGCTGGGCATTAAGAAGGACATTGACATTGTGACACACGATGCACGGTTCGAGGATGAAGTTGCGGTTGATGCATTTGAGAAACAAATGACAGACGTCGTCCCTACGTTGGTTCCACTAAGACCCTCCTGGAGCTCCCCGAACAGTCGTTGGAACGAAGCTCTCAGCAACAGTTTCGCTGCTTGGATGATGGAACATAGGATAATCCCCAAGGAGTGGAAGGATGATGCAGCACTTGACTTCCTGGCACGGGTTTCTAGACTGGCTGGTATATTGAGGAAGAATTCACCTTGGGATAAGGAGACACCCGCTGCTTTCAACAAGAGGCAGGCGGAATGCAAGGCCAGAGGGGAAAGGAGAGCGAAGAAGAACACTAGACGAGCGAACGTGAGTTTTAAATTTAGCTGTGCGTGGTTCGCAAACTGATGTACTCACCGCAGAGGTATTACCGACGGAAAGAAATCACTGAGGAGGCGAGAGGCGTTAAAGAGGAGGATGAAGCATGGGCCAAGATTGATGAAGTTGTGGCAGGGCTGGGGCTCGCGGGTATGAGCTCAGACGAGAGCGAGTACGACGACAATGGGGTTCCGACGGGGAAGACCTTGGTATGCACTATGCCATGGCGTTCCAACGAGGTCACGAACATCTTGAAGATGGTCGACAGTGACGGAATGAGGATGGAGACAGTGGGAGTTCCAAGACCGGGTAATCGCGGATTGATTCGCAAGCGCGTTCGTGGTCTTGTATCCAGCAGAACTGCGAAGAAGGGCCTGCCTCTGAACTACTACAATCCTGATTGGTATCAGGGTCTGTCGAACGAGTTGAAGAGAAGTTTGGAGGCAATGCCTACTCGTCCTTTGCCAAATTTAGAGATTATCTCAGATGATTAGTTCCTTCACTTTACTTGTAGATTTCGATAGCACTTATTGAAGCTTTGAGAGCTCATGCATAGAATGAGTTGGGGAAGGTTTGCGCGGATAGTCCGCTACAAGCGGTGCTTCGGTGGGATGAGGATTCAAAGCCACAAGGAAGACAGCAGGGTGGAAGGAGTATCGCTTGTGTCACGGTGTGGGTTGTACTTGCGGCGGTTTGCACGGGTAGTTGACGGAAGACGGCGACTATTAGGGGGTGAGAGTGGCTGGTAGTCGGATAATCCAAATCTACAAAGCCGTGGTTGTGAGAGGAGGTGATAGTGCAATCGGATAATCGAAATCCACCGCGTCGAGAGGGAAGGGCGATGTTCGACGATTTTGAAACTCCGATCGCACTATCGCCTCAAGAGGGAAAGGCGATGGTCGGCGAGTTTTGAAGCTCCGATCGCACTATCGCCTCCTCTCCACCACGGCTTTGTAGATCGTCGACCATCGCCTTTCCCTCTCGACAGCGGTGGATTTGGATTATCAGACTACCAGCCACTCCAATACTCGTTTTCAGCGGATTATCCGACCAATCCCTCACGACACCTTCCCCCGTGTTCCTTTATGCAATATATAGCAAACCTTATATGGTCGACTATGCTATTGTTCAGTTTCCAGACAACAACCTGTTGTCTTTCCTATGGTTTTGAAGGTCTCCTTCGTTACTGTTGCTTTTCCTCCACGTCTTCCCTCAGACACAGATTATGCTATTGTTCAGTTGCAAGACAACCTATGGTATTTAAAAGGTTCGTCTCCTTCGTTACTTTTCCTCCGTGTCTTCCCCCAGACACTCTCCCAAAGCAATCTCCCCGATACACCTTTGTCGTAGCTTCTCGTGGAATATCCGCAGAAGTCTTCCCTCATGCCTGCATGCAGATGCAAATCCCATCAATGCAATGGCCGGATGGTCGCGAAATCTTTGTTTACCTCCCATCTCCAAGAAGACCGGGAACTCCTCGTTGAGCAAACCGCCAAAGCCTTAAAGGCTTCTGAATCGGCAACCCAGGATTATTATACAAAGGTTTCCGAATTTATAACCTCAAGCACATTGTCGAGCGAACCCCAACCAACACGGTCGCGGCTTTGGGGCAAGCCTTCTTCAGAACCAGATCCGTTCGACCTCTCCCTCCTCAAGGAATCCTTACAGGGTGCCGTTCTCCCAGATCATTATTCTTCACCCCACAATATGGTTTCCTCAACACCAGATGATGACAAACCCAACCCCAAGCCGTCTTCTCGTCAACGCGGTCTCTATCGTTCTTCGACTCCCAGCATTAATGGTCGCATCAAGACAGCCCTTGATCGCCTGAGCGACCTGGAAGTAGAGGTTTACAACCTCGTATCTGCCGTCGACGCCGCAATAGACGCTCTTCCCTCCAAGACGCTGTCAAAATCATTTCCATTCAACTCCCTTCTCAAACATGGTGACGAACTGTGGACTCGACTTCAGGCGTTCAGCAGCACGAAGGCAAGCTCTGTGGACACCTTTCGTGAATCTGTTCTCAACAAGGTAGACTCGGCAATGGATCGACTGAAGAAAGAGCAGACTCTTTGGGAGGAGAAGCAAAAGGAACCGGCGTCTGTTGAAGCGCAGGTCCATGACACTGGTACGGATTCCGCCGTTTATGAACCTCTATCTTACTGACTGGGATATAGCTCATCACTTCACTTTCAAGTTGCAGAGCCTGCATCCCGCGCTCCAAGTCCTCTTCTTGTGTGTGGCAACCCTGACCATTATCTTCTGCCTTCCCACTCGTGGTGGAAGATTTACATTGCAAATGTTCGGCTACGCATTGCAACTTGGCTTCACCCTCGCATCCCAGCATCTGAACCTTCAACAGAAGAACCTATTGGCTGAAATCCCAACCGATCCCGCAAGTGTCATGAAGAAATTCAACCTCGAGACTAATCACACAATCTATGCCGTATGCCCAAACCCACAATGTCATCGCACGTATGCTCCCACATGCTCCGAGGGATCTCCCATTGCCATATATCCCAAAAGGTGCAACCATCAATCGTTTCATGGAGGTGCAAAGTGCGGGGAATACCTGCTTCGGACGAAGTACATCCAAGGTGTAGGCGTCGAAGTTCCTATCAAGGTCTTTGTGGCCTTTAGCATCAAAGATTGGCTCGGCAATCTGCTTTCCCGAGCTGGTATTGAGGATAAACTGGACTCTGCATGGGATAGGCAAAGTCAGGAAGGGGGTGACGCGATGCTGTGCGATATTTTTGATGGATCAGTTCTGCAAGAATTCAAAGGAGCAGATGGAAAGCACTTTTCTTTGGGACAGGGGGAAGGTCGCTATGCCTTCAGTATGTGCTGTGACTTCTTCAATCCCCTCACGAACAAACAGGCTGGGAAGAAGAAGTCCATCGGGCTAATCGGATTAGTATGCCTCAATTTGCCTCCTGAGCTCCGCTACAAGCCGGAGAACATGTTCCTTGCTGGAGTCATCCCTGGACCAAACGAACCACCTCTCGACTGCATTAATCCATATCTTACGCCGCTCCTCGACGAATTGTTGGAACTATGGGACCCGGGAGTCTATTATAGTCGGACGCATTGTCATCGCCAAGGGAGAAGAGTTCGAGTGGCTTTGGTAGCGCTTGTGTGCGATCTTCCAGCGGCGCGGAAAACTGCCGGGTTTGCCTCCTATACCCATAAAATCTTCTGCTCGATGTGTCATTGCCACAAGGATCGAGAAGGCTTCGTTGGAGAAGCGCCTTGTAGGTGGAAACGACGCACGAACGAAGAAGTCCGAGAAGATGCTTCAGAGTTCGCTCGGGCATCGAACATCCATGAGCGGGAGGCTTTGTTCAAAGCCAACGGTGTTCGCTGGTCAGAACTCTCGCGCCTCCCCTATTTCGACCTCGCACGATTTGTTGTCCCCGACGCAATGCACAATCTCTTCTTAGGGCTTATACAAACGCATTGCACCACGATTCTTGGGATATGCGTTGACCAAACGAAGTCCTCGGAGGCTATTACGGTGGTCGATCTTTCTATGATTGATGACTTTGCGTTGTTGGATCCTGACAAGCATCAGAAAGACGCCAAGTACATCAAATCCGTCCTACAAGGTGCTCTGACCGAGGAAATTTACAATAATCGCAGTGCTGTGATTCAACGACTTGCACACCGCTCCCTCGCTGCTCTTCAATACATTCACCGAGCATTGGGGCTCCCGCAGATCACTGGTAGGAGAGTGACAAAAAAATTGGTCGCAGAACGCATAATTGAGTGGCGAGCGGAACAGGTTGAGCTTGATGATTTCCGTCCCAACTTCCCAAAAGCAGACCTGGAACAACTTCGAAGTGATATTGCTTCAATGGTAACCCCCAGCTGGACTTTGAATTTACCCTCGAATCTCGGAGAAGCCAGCCATGGAAAGTTAAAATCAGACCAGTGGCGCATGCTGGGCACCACATACCTTCCCGCCTCCCTCATCCGACTGTGGGCACAATGAGATAACGACACTAGCAACCGTCCTGGAGTCAAGCGTCGACGCCAATTATTGGAGGTGACAATGACATTGTTTGCGGCGATTAGCATCGCAACTGCTCATTCAACCTCAAAGGCGAAAGCGGATCTCTACCTGCAGCTCCTACAGACCTACATCGACGGCGTGAAATTGCTTTTTCCCGACTATCGCTTTAAACCAAATCACCATATGGCTTTCCATATCGCCGAATATCTCTGTATGTATGGTCCTGTGCATTCTTGGTGGACATTCCCATTTGAAAGGATGATTGGTCTGCTTCAGCGTATTCCTACGAACAACAAATATTGTAAGTCAAGTCTCGTGACCCATTATTTCAATATCTAATGCCACGAATCCAGCCAAATACGAAGAAACAATTGCCAAGTCGTTCAACCGGGCATCGAACCTCCGTGGCATGTTCTACAAAGCCAGCTGCCCACCTGCCATCAAGAACGCTGCAGGGTTCTTCAAGCAACTTGTTGATCCCCAAGTACACCATGCTACAGCCGTTGCCAATCTCCTCGGTGCTGGCGTATTCAAGAAAGGAGCATCCAATGAAGATCTGCAGCACTCCTCCACATGGGATGGGCGCACTAGCGACTTGCCGAACGACTTGGTCTCGGCTTTTTCCACGGCCAAGGTCACCTCTCGCGATGGCCTCCTTTTGTCTCACATCACGATCGAGGGTTTGTCTTACGCTGTGCATTCAAAGCATCAAGGAAACAGCCAGGTGATGGTTGAGTTGGATGGAAATGCGGTTCCTGCGGTTATACGATACATTGTGCAGATTAAACGCCATGGCCAAGTCTCGACATTCATCGCCATCCAACGACTCAAGTCCATTGCAATTCAGAACAATCCATTCAAACAGTTCCCTTTACTTCATATTTGGCTGTACGGTCGCCAATATGAAGCACTTGAAGTTGTATCTCCTGAATCCATTTCCTGCCATTTCGCAAGATTAGATATTCAATGGTTCAAACAGCGCGTAGCGCTCATCGTCTCCCTCTCGCGGGCTTAGGCTGCTTAATTTCGTCACTGCTCTGTGTCTATAGTATGAATCACATAATTACAGTCAAGGCCAACCTAGGCAACATGTACAGCGTTTTCACGCTGAGCTTGCCTCTCGCGCATTCAGCGCCCCCAGCGAATGCGCTCAGCGAGCAATGGTTTTTGCATGTGATAACACTTAACATCTTGTTCTCGTTTTGAGGGGCATTGAACTCTAAACCAAAATTTAACATTTCGTGTGTGTTCAAAACTCGTAATCACAACTTTTCGTTCTTATCCCATCGAAACAAAACAATTGGCGGTTCTGTTTTCTTGGTTTCAGAAAGTGTCCGATATTTTACATTTTCATATGCCCCAGAATAGGTACCGAATGTTTCATTCTTACTGTATTTTTGGCTGCCGAGCACTAGCCGAAAATTAAACATTTTAAACAGTTGAAAAAAAAAGGTGAACGATGCCTATTGGGCTATTATTCCGACTGCTAACACTTAAAGTATTGGGGCTTCCAGAACTTTTCCTTTAAAACTTTAAATCCTGTGATGCGTTTTGGGTTCATTTTGATCAGTCCAAAACAGGGCTTTCCCTGCAGTGATAGGTAATCATCTGGTTCAAAGTTGATGACGGTAAGCCGAACATATATCTGACAGATTATCTTTGCTAGCACAGCCTTAAAGTTAAGGGTCCAGTAAGGTATATATAAGTCTGGAGAAGTTTCTGGAGCACGTAGTATCCGCTCCCATCGACTACCGACATTATTTCGAGCTTCAGGTTCTTTTTAATGATGCCTGAAAATCGCAGTGTCTTAGAAGAGCTGGCGGAAATTGAGAAGCTAGTGTCTCTTACCAAACACAGCCTTGAACAGGCCAAGTTCAGCTACAGTGTTACTGTATGGATGTTCACTGGTGCGTTTCGGATAGCGTAAATTCTCACCACATTCTATTGAAGACACGGACATTAGGACTCCAACTCGCTCTTTGCGTTTACGGCCTTGCTGTATATCTCGAAACACCTCAAACCCTGAGGAAAGGCCGCCTAGGTTATATCTTGATGAACTTCACCATTCTGACAGTAACCACGATCGTTGGCATAACGAACAGATTGGAGCTTATCAATGAATATACGGTTTTTGGCATCGCCGGCAGGACGTGGGGTGTAGGATACGCTTCGGAATCCATCTTACCTGTAGTGCTTATCACTCTTGGAGATGGGATGCTAGTGCGTTGTAACTCTTTCCTTCTGAAATACCCAAAGCTTATATTACTCAACCAGCTGTTCCGATGCTACATGATATGGTCGGATAGAGTCTGGGTATCCGTGATCCCAACTGTTCTGTACTTTGGTGCAATAGGTGTGTGAATGGCATACTCTCTGCACACAAACCCTCCTCATACCTCAGAATAGCGGCTGGAGTTGCACAGCTGATTAACTCGGCCAGTCTGTACGCTGAAAGTCAGACATTTAAAGCACAGCCCATGTCTCAAGCCTTCCTACTGATCACACTCTCTATTATATTCCCGGTTCTCTTCAATGCCACAACCACTTCCCTGATTGTATGGCGCATTGTCAAGTGGCGTCGTAAACTGTCCCGGGCCCTTCCTGGACGCAAAATGTCGATGTTCTCTGGCGCAGCGAACGTTCTAATCGAGGCGGCGTTACCATTGACGTTATCCGGCATTGTTCATGCGCTCTTCTTTTTGGCACAGCGGGGTACACTCTTCCGAATGCGACAACTTATGGAGAATGGCACGACCCATGTCCAATTCTCAGAGCTTATATCCATATTGAGATACGTGAGGATAATGATACCGCTCACTAGCGTGTTTGAGGCGTCATATTTCATGTTTGTGGTGAGCATTTATGGCACTATGTTCCGGACAAGACACTGATCATCTCTATTATTCGTACGGACGTTACTAGGCTCTCGCACCCCAGCTTGTCATATTCAGGGTCACCACTGGGAGATCCTTTGCGAGAAAGGCCCAGATCACCGCCAACTCGTTTGCTGCAAGTCCGCGTCCGGAGATAGGCAGGGAAATGAGCGATGTCGGAGGTAGAACAGACTAAATTTTGTAGGAGTGATACAATAATTACGCTGGGATACGTATATTTATGCGCGCCCCGGGTGATCCTAGGGCGGCGCTCCGAACAAACCAGGGTCGGCTCACCCTGGCTAAGGTGAAAGTGCTGATACTGATACTGATGTTGATAGACTTTGGTATTGATATTTCATAGCCATATTGGATACGTCTGGTGCCTGAAGGTCTCACTCCCTTTTGAAATAGTGTGGCTAAGGAGCCTTGTCAGCTCCAGTGTGGCGATGTGGCAAACAACTGACAACCAGAAAGAGACCGCAACACACATCCCCTTTCGACGTGTAGAGCTGTTATTGAAAGAACAAAGCTTGAAGGTCGCTGTTGACGTCGAAAATCCGTTGATAGATAAGCCACCGATCCAGGGTATAAGGGCGTAGTCATCATATCTTGCCCATCTTTGCGTTTTGGTGCTCTCGCCCAACTTCCCCCTCATTTGATCCTTTTCCCCCTTCACTTCAGGTCTGATCTTCCGTAGAGCAATGTCTGAGAATCCCGTTACATTAGAGGAGCTCGAAGCTATCTTCTCTCCTTGACAATGACGTTAATCGGGGGCAGTTCTTTATACAGTAAATATGTTGATCTGGATTGTTATTGGTGAATTTCTATTTATGAGGACAGGTGCGATTGCTCTCAATTGTCAAGACCTAATATATGCATAGGTTTCCAACTCGCTATCTGTGGCTACGGTTTTGCCGTCTATCTGGAAACGCCGCAGAATGCGAGGAAAGGTCGCATTGGGTATATTGTGCTGAGCTTTGCTATTCTTGTAACATCTGTGGCCAGGTGCATAACCAACAGATGGCAAATTATCAGTGGAGATACCGCTTTTGGAGACACCGCTGGCATGTGGGGTGTGAGGTGGGCAGCGGAATCTCTGTTACCTTTGGTATTACCTATTCTTGGGGACGGGGTACTTGTGCTTTGGCAGTTCCGCCCCTTGCTCCCTGAGAGATAAAGCACAGTCCATTCTGTTAAAACAATTGTGCTTCTGTAAGTTAAGATAATATGTGTCTTATTATTTGTCTTAATAGCATTTCTCTCAAACCCATATAGGATACAAATTATGCTGCAAATAAGACAGTTGCGTGCAATTAAGATGCACCGCAATTTGCAAAATAAGATAATCCATGCAATTAAGGTATGCTACGAAATAAGACGCGCATACATTGGGATGCCCACTAAATAAGATGATACACCATACATTAGGATGTGCCACAAAATAAGATGCGCCGCGAAATAAGATAAGTGGAACAAATAAGATGCCCCGCGAAACAAGATAAGTGGAACAAACAAGACGCACCGCAAAATAAGATAAGCGGAACAAATAAGATGCGCAGCGAAATAAGATAAGCAGAACGATGCTACGAAATTAGGCGCGCCACGAAATAAGACTCCGGTCAGTAAAATTAAGATGCTACAAAATAAGATGTGCGCTCACAATTAAGACACACCACAAAAGAATAAGACACACCCTATCAATAGTACAGTCATTCAGTAGAGGCTCGCTTGTGTGGAAAGGTTTGGCATTGAATCACAAATGAATGTGACTCTCGGGTGATTGAAAGCCCTGATTGTCAGTGTAATGCGTCAGTTGGCATGCATCAGACTGGCCCCATTGAAAACTTACACTTCCAGAAGTACCCATCAGAATTGGCTGTGGCGAACACGGGACAACACTTGCTGAGGGGGAGGGATCAATATTGATCAATGCACGGAAGGAAGGTGGGTGGCATGCAATCGTCGAAATCAATTTCCCCACAAAGCCTTTGTTGAATGCTTGTGTTTATTTGGATCCAAGCCTGTTGTCATGATCACATTGGTGTGACAGGTCACGCGTCACGGTCATGGCCAGGCCTTCGACGCAAACAGAAGTGACAAGTCCTAGTCAATCTCCAACCTCATCGCGGCTTTAGTCCACTCCAGCAAGTGTTGTCCCGTGTTCGCCACAGACAACTGACAAGATCAAACCTGGCCTGTGTTCGCCACAGCCAACTTAGAAGTTACATTGATGTGTCCGCAACCAACAGCAGAGATTCAGCCCCATCCAAGCCATCCAGTAGCTCACCCACACAAGGGATAAAGGACACACCTGAAGTGAGTACCTGTCTCGTTTTGGCTGCTTGGGTCTGGATAACCAGCCATGTCTCTCAATTTGTGGTGCATCTTATTCATGGGCAGTGTCTTATTTGTTGGCCCTGTGTCTTATCAGTTTTGAGGTTTGTCTTAATTATGTTGGGTCTTATTACTTTGAGGTGTGTCTTAATTGAATTGGGGGTTTTTTTTACTTTGTGGGTGTCTTATTAAAGTATGAGTGCACATCTTATTTCATGGCGCATCTTATTGTTTCCCCTATCATATTTATTTCATGGATTATCTTATTTCACGAATCGTGGCACGTCTTAATGGTAGGCAACTATCTTATTTGAGTATGAGAAAAATGGTATTAAGACAAATAATAAGATGCACATTATCTTAACTTATGAAAGCAAATTATTTAAAACAAAACAAAACTGGCTACAGCTGAGAGCTGCCAGAAACTGATTTATCGAACTAGCTATATCGATGCTACATGATCTGGTCAAACAAAAGATGGGTGGCTTTAATCCCAACTGTTGTATACCTGGCTGCTGTTGGTGCGTAAAATTCTCATATTTCAAATGTATGGAATGACTCATAAAACCTCTGGACAGCCACCGGAGTTGCAGACTCAATAACATATGCCAAGATTCTCAACAACGGAGAGCCTGATGCAGGGAGTAGTAATCTACACTAACTTTTAAGCGCCCTATTCGTTGTGCTCCCGGTTTTATTCAACATCACTACAACCACTGCTCTCTCTGGACACTACGTTTCAGAATACTCTGGGGCAGCGATGATCCTGATTGAAGCAGCATTACCACTGTCGCTGTCAGGTATCTGCTACGTGTCAATCCCCTTCGTGGCATATGGTGGTTGATTCTTCCGAGTGTTGGAGATTTCAAAGGATGTGACTCATGCCAGGTTCCTCGAAGTTGTAGCTGTGAAGAAGTCCATGGGCCTATTAGCACCATTGTCCACGATGTTCAAGTTGCTGTATCTTATATTTGTGGTGAGGTTCTCCAGACTATCAAATGACGTATACTGTACCTGATGCTGATCATATTTATATACATGGGCGTTTATAGGTACTCTCACCTCAGCTTGTTATATTCAGGGTCACAACTGGGAGATCATTCGAGAAAATGACCCAGATCACCGCTGACTCCTTTGTTGCAAGGATGCATTCGCAGAGAGATACCACAAGGGAAAGGGGTAAGGTGGACCATAGACAAGACTAGATGGTTTGCTCTCGCTACCAGTATTTGGTCATCAGTGATGTAACATCACCCACAAGTACGCCTGCAATATTTGAGGTTGGTAATTTACTTTCAACCCTGAAATCCCACTACATGGTATCTTGCTACGACCCCAGGAGCCCTACACCCCTAAGAATCTTAGTGTGCGGTTTAAACAACATTGGGGCGGTCTGTTATCCTATAGCCGCCATTTGTTCATTTTATGCATACTACTGCTAAGTCCTGATACTGATATTTCATATTTGTTGGACTTAACAGAGTATTGGAGCCTGGAAGGAACATGAAAGTCTATCCTCCGTTGATATCTGTGACGACGCGACAAAGCGGCAAGTGCGACTATGACAACCGAACGGAGGCTGTAGCGCACAACCCCTTTCAACTCGTACCATTATACCTTATAATGTCGGGTAAGGTTAGTGTTGATGGGCAATACAAATTTGTAATAAACACGAACGCCTGAGGAAAACGAACGTCTGATGTATGATAGTAAGTGGAGCCAGGATTGAAGATATTGGGATTCATCTGTTATGTTAACGACGTTGAATTCAAAAATTCATCGACAGATGCCACTTCCCGCACACAGCTTAGAGCCGATTCAACTATAAGTGCATATAAAGAACTTGACCACCTACCCGTTTTCAATCCGCCCTCGTTTCGTCGTTTCCTTCAAGCCTGAGCCAGCTCGACAATGTCTGAAAAGCTCAGTACACTAGAAGAGCTCGCGGAAGTGCAAAGGCTATCGTCGCTCATCGACAATGCCATTGATCGGGGAAAGTTCTGTCAAAGCATGTTGATCTGGGTATTCGTTGGTGAGTTTCGAGTCAAGTGCAATTGCTCCGATTGTCGAGACCATAAACATATAGGGTTCCAACTCTCTCTGTGTGTCTACGGGCTTGCTGTATATCTCGAAACACCTCGGAATGCGAGGAAAGGTCGCGTTTGGTGCATCGTTCTGAGCTTTGCTATTCTTGCAACTTCCGCGGCCGGGGGCATAACCAACAGATGGCAGCTTATCAACGAGCATACCGCTTTTGGCGAAACCGCTGGCATGTGGAGTGTGAAGTGGGCGGCAGAATCTCTTTTACCTGGGGTACTGACTATTCTTGGGGATGGAGTACTTGTGCGTTAGCGCTCCCGCTTTCGCTCATCAGTGATAGCTGGCAGAAACTGATTGATTTAAGCTAGCTATTTAGATGCTACATGATCTGGTCGGACAAAAGATGGGTTGCATTGTTCCCAACTTTTATATATCTGGCTGCCATCGGTGGGTAAATGCTCCGCAAATGTTTGTACTTATGGAATCACTCAAAAAGTTCTGAACAGCCACTGGAGTTGCAGGTCTAATCGTCTTTGCCAGGGTTCTCGAACACGGAACGTTCGAAGCAAGAACAGTTAATTTATCTTACCTCTTGGGTGCCCTCTCCGTCGCACTCCCGGTTCTGTTTAACGTCACTACAACCGTTCTGATCGTATGGCGTATCGTCAAATGGCGGCACAAGCTATCTTGGGCCCTCTCTGGACGCCACGTTGCGAAATATTCTGGGGCAGCGATGATCCTGATTGAAGCAGCGTTGCCACTGTCGTTGTCAGGTATCGCCTATGCCTCAATCCTCTTCGCGGCATATGGGGGTCGGTTCTTTCGAGTGTTAGAGATTCCAGAGGACAAGATGACTCGTGACGAGTTCCTCAAGGTTATTTCTGTGATGAAATCCATGAGTGTAATGGCACCGCTGTCCGCTACGTTCGAGTCGCTCTATCTGATCTTTGTGGTGAGAATTTCTCGAAATATGCTATCATAGTACGCTCTTCACACTGATCGTCTTTACTAAATCCATGGTGTTATAGGTGCTCTCACCTCAGCTTGTCATATTCAGGGTCACCACTGGGAGATCCTTCTCAAGAAGGACCCAGATCACCACGGACTTATTTATCGCAAGGACAGATTCGCAAAGAAATAGCGCCACGAGGGATAATGGCGGGAGTGGATCATAGTCAAGAGTGGATAATTCGACTCGCTACCACCCGTAATATGTATTCGGTCACCGGTGACTATGTAGCAGTAACCACTAGTGCGTCCGCAATAGTCGAAGTCAGTAATTTACATTCAACTCAACCATGACCCAACGACCCCCGAGTCGTTCGATAATCGAACACAAATAAACGTTGTCCTCTCATACGCGGTCAAGGCGTCCAGACCTGGTTGGCGTTACCATTACCACACCTCCAAATCTGCATGAAATTCCCATTCCATGTCTGACCGTTGGTTAAATCCAGACATTGGCCTGAGACATAGAGGGTTTATATCACTCCCAGCCCGTCAGACCACTTATAGACTCACCTCGATCGCGCAATGATATTCGCCTGTCATCGGTATAGAACCAGTTCTGGGCAGGTACGTTATCGAAGCACTGCCAGATCTTCATAGTGGTTCCGTCTCCGGGAGCTGGATTAAGGTAGGACGTTGAGTCTCAGAACAAAAGAGTGGGGAGAGAAAGCAGTATTTGAACTTACTTGCACCGGCATCGAGACAGAAGTTCTGTCCGGATACCTGGACACCTTGGTACTTCCGGGGCTTACAACCCAGTTCTGAGCACCAGAACCGTTGCAGTCGAATCTATGAGCGATATAAGCTTATCTACGAAAGCACAGACCAAAGGTATAGGTACAAAAAACTCACATTCTGACTTGAGTTCCGTTCTGGTACCGCGCACCCTGGACGTCGAGACACTTTCGCTGGTTGCCATTGGGGTGAAGCAGAACCGTTCTATGTTGACCACGATCGAGGGGAGCAGTGTGAGTAAAGTGGCTCTAATCGAGTAGCGCATTGTATGTGGTAGGCTTGGGGAGATGAAGAGGATGGCAAGGAATAAGTGCAAAGTGGATGATGACTCGACGACGGAACTGGGTGCTCAGGTTCACTAGACAGCTATCAAGGCTATCAAGACGAAATGCGGGAAAGATGAAAGAGAGAAAAGAGACAGGGGAGCTGAGGTGAAGATCAACTTCTGGCTTGGGAAAGAGTCGACGAATCCTCTTTATACTCTGAAAAGGGGTAGAAGTTCGCGGACAGGACGCTGAGAGACGATGAAACTGACTAACTAGATAAGGGTGGTTAGGCCTTCTGAGGCGTCGTCCGAAGGAAAGGGGTTTGAAAAGTGCCGGTGAGTCAACTCAAAACCTTGGCCTTCGACATATCGTTGGCCGAGGAATTGCCACGAGCGCTTAAACGCAGTACGTCTCGCGATCACCGATCGATTGGCGTGATATATTCCTAAGCCCTTTTTGATTACCGATAAAGCTTGGAAGCGTTCTGAAGTCTTAGTCTACCAGTCCAGCCTACGCGTCCGACACGAGACGCCTTCACGAGTCTCCTTGCCCCTCACCCCTCTCCGCCAAGTATAAGAGGAATGATCCCACATCTCGGTTTCCTCAGAAGTTGATCTTCAACAAACCCACCTGTTTCATTGTTCCCCAAACTCTTTTACACCAACAAAAAACCCCTATCTCAAAAAGTGTTCACAACCCTTTCTTTGCACTTCTTCAATCCAACCTAGTGATAGCTTTGACAGCTGTCCCTAACTTTCCACCTCCCTATCATTAATAACCACTTGTCGCTCTCCACCTTTTCTATCAGCCTGTTGACCCCCTTACCCTGCCTACCCTACTCCTCCCGCCTTCCAACCACCCCACGCACCGAAACCTCTACCAACCATGCGCGCATCCTTCGCAGCACTCGTCACCGCTCTCTTCGTCTTCAGCGCCCAAGCCCAGGCTGCGCAGCAGAACGACACGGACACCAGCGACGCGAATAACAGCATGAGCGTCTACGCCGGCGACTCGTTCACCACGGACACCGCGCCTCCAGGCTATAGCAGCTACAGCCAGCCGCTATACCCGCCCCCGCACTCGCCGACTGCGCCTAGCCTGCAGGAGCGCGGACCGCCTGGACCGCCGCCGTCGGGACCTCCGCCACCTCCGCCTGGCCCACCTCCTCCTGGACCGCCCCCTCCCCCTCCTCCACCTGGTGGTTGGAGACAGGTGCAGCTCCATCCCAACGGGAACTGGAGGAAGTGCCTGGACGTCCAAGGCGCCAAGTTCGAGAATGGGACACCTGTTGATGTGTGAGTACGGCTTTGAGTGTTTGGCGAGCGATGGACTGACGAGGATCCTTAGCTTCGACTGTAACGGTACCCCTGCGCAGAACTGGATTATAAACCCCGGTAACACCAAGGTCCAAGTCGCAGGACAGAACTTTTGTCTGGACGCCGGTGATTGTGAGTTGAACTTGCACTTCCCAGCCTCCCCTCAACGCTCACCTATGGATGATGGTTGTAGGGCCCGGAGACGGCACGAAGATGAAGATCTGGCAGTGCTACGACAACGTACCTGCGCAGAGCTGGTTCTATACGGACGATAAGCGAATATCGTTGACTAATAGAGGTACGCGCTCGCTTCGCTATGATTCCGCTGTGCGGTACTGATGGTTTCGCCAGGTCAATGTCTCGATTTAACCAACGGAGACACCTGCAGTGGGAATATCATGCAGATCTGGGGGTGCAGCTATAATAATGCCAACCAGGTCTGGACGACCTAAGCGCCGAGTAGAGAACGGAAGGCGGTATAAGGAGCGGAAACGGGGTGATACCAGAGAAGATGGATGAGTTGGTGGTGATGAAGCGTAGGAGTGGACTGAGCGGTAGTTTGGATGAAGTTGTTGACGAAGAGGTTGTTTGCGCCGGCTGGGTCGGGTTGTCGCTGTTGGAAAGGAGGGGTGGGTTGGCGCCGGTCGCTAGATAGTTGTCGCATCTCCTTCCCAAAAGAACCTCCACATTCTTTTGTACAAAAATCAAATATATTGACATCATGAACATGTCCCTATTTATTAGCCGACTTTCAAGGTTTGGTAAGCCTCCAGCCGTGTACGGTCGATCTGACAGTTTCGTCTCCTGAATCTTCAGGGAACATGACCTAGATAAAGGTTCAGAAATGGAGTCGAGGAAGAGTTGGGAGGAGTTACGCACAGGGAACCGCTCTTCGACGACCTTTTCCACCTTCCAGCCCCTATCCTTCGCTTTGGAGAAGAATTCCATGTCACGATGGGCGAGATGAGGTCGGTGGTGGCTGTAGAATACCAGCACGCACGGCTCTGGGCCCTCTTCAACTGTAGAGGAGCTTGTGAGCACGGCTTCGCATGTCGAAAGCAGTGCGTCGTGCTGAACGAAGTCGTTAGTTGGGCTGCCAACCGACTATTGTACGACGAGCGAGGAACTGACCTGGGAATGATTGAAAACAAGGTCGGATAGAATGATCAAGTCAAAGCTCCGTCGCCCCGTCGTTGATTCAGCAGTGTCCAAGAGCCCAACGGCAGACTGTCCCCAAATGTAACCCTGAAACCAAGTCAGGTTTTCCCGACCCTGAATGAGCGAGTTACGGTTACGTACCTCGGCCAAGATCTTGGATTTAGAATGCCCCTCAAAATTCGCGTCGATGTTGTCCTGAATGTTGTTGATTAGACTGGCATCGGGGTAATCGGTTACGATGGTCTAGGTAATCATTAGTTTTGATCTCGCCCGTCGATACAAGTTGGCTCACCAGCGCAGCGTCGTTTTTTGCTGTGACGATGCTCGGAAGAGCTCCTCCCGCTCCTAGTTCCAAGACGTTCCTGGCCCTGTAAAAGTCCGGATTCTCATCGAGGTAAGTTGCGAACGCCCGCGCAGCGTTCCATCTGGAATCAAGCCGAAAATGTCAATAGTGACCAGCAGATATCCGGTTCGTGGACTTACAGATAATGTCCCCATAGCGGATGGTCTCCCACAAGCTTAATTGTAATATTCTTCCAATCACTGTCGCCCTTCAGAAACCGCTCATCTCTGGTGAAAGTTGCTGTTGTTGGTTGGGGTGTCGGTGGTCTGGGTGGTTCCTTCGCGTGTGTGTAGCCTGAGCATTTATAACAGTGAATCTCGAAGACTGACTGGAAATACAGAATCCAGAGAAAGATCGAATTCGTCGTCAGAGGCAGTCATTGAAGTAGCAAAGTTCAAGGTAAGTACGAGTAAGTTTTGCCGCGCCTGGAGCCTTCATATTTGGGCAATGATTGGCAGCAGCTTTGCAATCAAACGAGTGTCAACAACGCGGTCGGTCGTTTCCCGCTTTTGGACACATCTTAATGTGAAAGGTCAATGAACTACTCCGATCCCAAATTAATACATAGTCGTCGTACTCTAGTGTTTAATAGTTCCTTACATCGAGTGTACAACATCTCGCTTATTTACCCGATCATCAAAAGTCATAAAAAGCACACGAGTCTATATGCTACCAGTCAACAGGGACAACTTCCAACCCACTCTGCCCATGCTTCACATTCCGCCACCCACAACGCCAATCCCACGTATTCACCGCCATTCCGGGTCTTGTAGACAAAGCGCCACCAATATGATCCATGATCTGCCTTGACGTGATAACCGCGCCGCAGCCAGAGATTCCCCCATTCCAACCAGGACACACCCAATCCTCCCGTGTAGCGCAGAACGGGTCATCTCCTACCACACAGTCTTGTATGATGACGTCCGGAGCCCGGGCATACCCCTCAGGCAGCTTCGAGTCGACAGAAGCGTGTGCGCGGAGGACGAGTTGGAGGATGGGCAGCCAGGTACGGTGGAGGATCATCCCACTCCCTCCCGTTCCTACCCATGCTGCGCGTCGCCGGGGTGTCGTGGTCCTACCATCCTTGTCCACCTCCCGACTCGCTTCGAGGAGCTTCAACACCTCTCGCAGACCGTTCAGCCCAGCTTCGCCGCCGCACATTGGAAAATCATCTTCGATGAGCATGACCCATTCTGCGGGCTCTTTATCTGGACGCCCGCTTGCGACCCATCCGAATGCCTCGGAGAGATGGAGGTATTGTCCATCGTTGGCGTCGGGGTATTTGTCGCTGTTGACGTGAAATGTGATGTTGGGGTGGGAGGTGGAGAACAGGCGTCGGACGTCCTCCATGGCTCGATGTGTCGTCGACTGGGTGTAGACAGAGAGTCGGGCCGAGCTGTTGAGGAACGGCAGGTAGCTGTCGAGGGTCGTTTTGATGATTGATGTGTGCAGTGGTACGTCGTTACGCGGATAGGAAAGCATTAGGATCTCGAGGAGCGGTTTTGATGGGAAAGGTGAAACTGGCATCGGGATCGGGTGGACGGTGAATTGGCGGGCCACGTTGAAGGGAAGCTCCATCAGCAGGAAGCATGTGAGGCCGAGGATGATTACTCGTCCTAGATTTGTCATATAGCTCGACGCGCTGGTCGAGGCCAAGTCGGGTGTGCTGGGTGCGGAGAGGTCGTACATTGGTACGCGCTGATACTTGGCTCGGCCAAGACGTGCGATTTCCGATCGGGCGCGGTCGAGGATTATGATGGAGAATGCGATCAGCAACGCGAGCCCGTAGGTCCATGGAGACTGTTCAGTCCAACAGAAGGTTATGGTGAGAAGGAGCGCAATAGGAACGCCGTAGCTGCCTTCCAGTAGTGAGGTGCCAATGGAAACGTCTTCGGCGATGGCTACGCCTGCAGTTTGCAGGACGAGGAGAGTCGATAGGATGGGTCCAAAGCCGTTTGTGGTTTCGTAGAGCGCCCAGTGTCGGAATAGTGATGGATGTGCCCATCCGAGGCTGCGCGTAAAGATAAACCCAACCAGCGTTCTCACCAGGCCTATTACCACCCAAATCGGAAGCCCACATCTCCACAACGCCCAACACGACCATCTAGGGAACTGGAGTAGAAATGCTACCTGGAGTAGGCGAGAAATAACGCTAGCAAAAGAACTTGGTGCTGCCCATGGTGCGACGAAAAAGGGAATGAGGTTTCGGTCATAAATGACTTGGCGTGGCGCGAATGATGGAATTCCAAGTCGTATTGGATCGACGAGGCCGAGGACGGAAGGGATAATGATACTGCAGGGCAGCAGAAGATGGTACCAGGCGAGTTCTGAGGGGAGGACGCGGAGGGGGCTGAGATGGACCATGGGACAACGCCAACCCAGTTTCTAGTGCTGTCAAATATGTACCCCACGAGCAGCGCTGATGTACGTAACAGCTCAATTTTCCGCCTGACATCAAAAGAACAACCCCCATCGAAGCAACAACCGAATACGACTTTGTTCAGAACGCAGCAAACCACAGACATATCAGTAAAGCGAATTAATTACAGTGACGAGAACTGACCTCCGGCTACCCACTCTGCCCAACTGCTTTGTCGTCGTGGTAGTCGTCGCCATGAAAGTTAGACTTTTTACAGCTTTCTCGACGTCTTACGTACGTCCATTGCCTCCTTTTGGGTGTACGTAACATCACACGATCAACATCGCACCCCAATGGCGACACATACCCGAGTTTTGATGAAACGTTCCCGCAGAGCACTCGATATCAGATGGTGAGCCTTCTTGGATGGATCTAGGTAATTTGAGAGCAAGGAACCGAGGTGTTGCAGAAGTGGCGACGATGGAAAAGAAAGTGAGGTCGTCGATGGACATCTCGGACTGTGAGGTTGCTTCTGTTTGTAACAGAGGCCATTGCCTTGGCACAACGTCCTACAGCAGACTCGTATGTCACGACCTGAGAGATTTGGGCCTCAAATGATAAGCGCACGTTAAGAATCCGCCAAGAAATGTGGTATTATTACTGCATTTTCCCTTGAGATATTGATGAAGGAGACACATGATGTAAAACACAGCGGTCTCTGGAATCAAACGGGCTTCCGACCTTCCAAAGAGCACGGTTTTAACATGATACTATTGAATGAAAACATAAGTTGAAGACTGCGCGACAATGCCAACCCGGAACTGGTTGGTCCGAAGGTAAGTATCAGCATCGCGTATGATCACCATCACTACCATAATCAATGATGTACTATGTAGTAACTTCGACTGAGTATTCCTTTCCAACATGATTCATGAAGCTCCTGACATCCAATAGGTATGTCCCAGAAAGATTTGTCTGGAGCTGGGCGCGTCTATGTAGTAGTGTCCCAAGCACAGTCCAAGAGATGCTGACCACCATCTCTTGGACACCAACCGTTGGCGCAGGGAGAAAATCGTCACCCGTCAACTCCATCACCGCCCACTGCGAGCGCCAATGGACTGATGGTTGTCGACTTTGGGCGCGTGCCCTGTGCAACATGTCCGACCATGTCCAACCATGCTTGAACCTGGGGTTCTTTGTAACTCAACACCGTATACATCTGATTTACGGTTAGTACTAGTAGCTACTGCCGGATGAGATCTGAGAGTCAGAATCAGACCGAGATAAAGGCAAACCATCTTAAACAAATAAATATCAAATACAGCATAACCAGGTTATCTAATACCACTCAGCATCTTCGAGTTCGCCCGTCAAGAGACCCCTAGCAGCAACCGAACTACCAGCGCCACCCGCCAAAGGACTCGGAGACCTGAATGGAAACTGAAAGAGAGGTTGATCGACAGTTGGCTCGTGGTCACCCTGCTCTGTCTCCGACGCTCCTGGTGGCTAGGACCAGGCAGGACCTTCGGCGCACCCGCCTGCTATTGTTCACCAACACTACTAATACTACTACCAAGTACCCCACTGACTCGCGAGTAGCAGCCACGGTACCCAGTACCCCTAATTGTGTTGCTATTACAATGGGGCTGGTAGGTATTATAAATACGGCTCATCTGACAGTAGTAATCTAAAACCTCTTTCCACCACAGAATCTTCGCTAATTGGACCCAGCATTTGTACAGAAATAATACGATCGTTCTTGGGCTCTGCTAAGTCAATATAATTAACCGTCACCCTTATATCCTACGCAGCGCAGTATTCAACATGGACCATAATGCTAAACAGAAAGGCGTCAGTACCCCGAGAGCTGATGGGGGATCCGGCGACGACCACCCTGGGCACGGCATACAGGAGTCAAATGACACCACGCGAAATACCTACTGGGTAAGGACGAAGGATATTGCTACAAGTACCCAGGGGGATTCCGAGCCTTTGGTCATCCTTGAAGTCGACGAGAGAGACGCTCTCAAAGCAGAGCAAGGACTCGCACGTGCAGGATGGGAGAGAGTAACTCGAACAGCCCCACCCGGCGCTGGACCACGGGCTCGGGAGCCTGCACTCGGGGTATCACAGGTATCACATGGGACAGAAGCTCCAACGGGCTCAACCCGTGAACGCACACCGATTCGACACCCTTTGTTCATCCCTGAAGACGGCGAGTTGGAGGCTCTCGAGGCACAGCGGATGCTTGCACTCGAAGGATGGGAGATAGAAATTCGAGCTGCCTCGACCGATAGTTGAAACATGGATTCGACAAGGGAGCAAGGATGCGCCAAGCCTGTTGCCCGGGACAAAGAATGCATGACTAAGGGGTCTGGAGATGTACATGCTAGCCCATGCATTGGCCATGAGAGCAACTGTGCCATACACATCGTTCCGGGCCCGCGCTTACACCACATGTATCAGACTCCTAGTGTCCTGCGCCTATCCAGGTGCTGAGTCTAAGCGCATGATAGGCGCTTTGTTTCCAGATTTCCTGGACCAATATAAGCTGCCCAGTCACTGAACATTCCATTCAGCAAAGTAAACACAGTCATGAACAACGACAAAATCCTCATAGACAGCCTGCCGGAACAGCTGGACGAAATTTATATGATCACAGAAGATAGGGAAGATACCAGATTCACGAACGCCACTTTCACTGGCACCCTGGGGGAGCCGCTGAGTAACCTATCCGTGACTACAGCAGATCGCTTAGACGATAGAGACATGGACTGCACCGACGTCGACACTCTGGCAGAGCAGCTGAATGACCTGTCCATGAGCGCAGAGGCTCGGTTAGAGAAAGCATGCAAAGATGCACACACTCGATACCTGGCCAAACTCGATCTCAAAGCAGAAACGAAGAACAATATCCCACTCAAACTTCGTGGTTTCTGCGAGAGGTTTGAAGCCCGGATCCGTGAGGGCATTGTCCAGTTGAATAGTTCTCACTTTGAACAGATTGCAATTGAGTGTGGTAGCCACGTTGCGGACTGGCTTGCCTATTATCAAGACGCTTGGGTGAAATATCATGACGAGGTGAACGATGCGGATGATCACTTTTGGCGCTCATGAATAGACTGTTAGGATATTTGTTTTCTAGCATAATATGAATCTACAATATATATATATATACCCTCGTGCGGACAATACCTTACTACACATATGATTGGATTGAATGGCTTGAATTGACGCAGTAGAACACTCTGAAGTACCGCAAGCAGCGCTGCAGATAGGTTCGTCCCATATCACCCACCGCCAAGCGTCCCAAAGCAACGCCGCCCTGTCAGCCATGTTGAGATCGCGTGCCCTGACCCCCGAGAGAGAGCAATTGGAGTACGCCTCCGGACTTGGTAGCTGCGGAGACAGGTGCGAAAACAAATCCAAATCCCAGGAAGTTAAAGCTTGAAACAACTCGTGAGAAGTCAGCGTTCAATTTTAAAGCAAAGGATGGGTTACGGGCAAATAATTACGTCGCTTCGCAAGGTCGTCCTTAAAAGTCCACAAGCACAGTAGCTATCAATGCGTTAAATCTTGGGTAAAATGTACAAACAATGGCAGCACACATGATCACCATCAGACCAGACCAGTACGCTCTCAGCCAACTCTAGAGATAACAATCCGTGCCAAGCAAGCACCAACACCTCTTCACCTTCCCACCTCCAGCTACAAACACGTGAATACGACAACTCTCATCCAAACTCGCGAACGGTCAACTTCAGACCATCGACTCAAACCTCAGTGCTCCATCTCCTCCCACGTCCTCCCTACAGTCTTGGCTAAATCCGCCTCAGTCACCTGCTTCCCACTCGAGAAATACCCAGCGGCGATCTTCGCGTCAATCTCCACACGCGAGTCGGGTGGGATGAGGTGCTCGGGGATGTCGTACCGTTTATGGATTGGGATGCCCGAATTGACAATCGCGTCGTATTTCCTGTTGGTAGATGGGTTAGTACTGCTCGAGAGGCGAACGGGGAATAGAACAGCGCGCTTGAGCACTCACATATCGCTCATCGAAACCATGTTGTCGACCTTCTTGATCCCCAACCAGTGCAACACGTCGGGCATGAGTGCCTGGAACCGCATATCCTTCACGCCCGCGATCATCTCCGTGCTCTTGAAATATTTGTCTGCACTGTCTCCACCACGTTTGCGCAGGTTGTATACGAGGTACCTAGGGGGGGAATTAGAATGTGAAATATATCGTTCGTTGGAGTTGAACTCACTTGGTAACTTCACCCAGAGCACGACCTTCCTTCCTGAAGTATGCAACGACGCCGACGCCACCTTTCTGTGCGTTTCGTACGCACTCTTCGATTGCGTACACGAGGTAAGGCTTGCATGTGCAGATATCAGAGCCGAATACGTCCGAACCATTACCTGTTATCGGCTTAGTAAAGGAAGGAGAGAGCGAGGGAAGAGGAGACTTACATTCATCGTGAACACGGAGAGTAAGCTCCTTGGTTTCGTCGTACATGAACGCTGGGTTTCCGACTTTACAAAGAAGAGGTTAATGTTAATGCTTTGGCAGTGGGGAAAGAACACGCACATATGTAGACAGTGATTCCTCCGATTGGTGGAAGGAAGACCTTGATGTCGGGACGTGTGATGAGCTCGGGGTACATACCGCCAGTGTCTTCGAAGAGAGCCCGTCGCAAGAGAGTCTCGGATCTGAAAAAGTAGAAGAAAAGGAATAGTCAGCAACGATGAACGATGAATTCCTGATGAGCAAAGAACAATAAACGCGTACTCACATCCCAAACCTTTCCGCCACACCCGGCAAATACCACACAGGGTCAATAGCCGCCTTGCCCACATTCACCTCCACACCCGGGTCAAGCGCACTCTCAGTCCCATCCTCATTCTTCACCGGCCGACTCTTCAATACCACGTTCCCATCAACCACAATCTCACCCTTTCGCGCACTCTCGTCCAGCTCGCTCATCTTCAAATGAGCCTTGGTGATGGCGATGCTAGGCCTCACGTCCAAACCGTCCTCCTCCATCTCCTTGCGGAAGACCTGGGGGACGAGGTGGCCGAAAGGGTCGAAGCTGACGATCTTGGATGGGTCGGACCAGGAAGGCTGGAAGGGGATGTCGATTGGTGGGTCGGTTTGCGAGTAGTCGGGTTTGTGGGTGGGGTCGAGCGCGCCCATTGCGATGCTGAGAGCGCGGTAGATGCTGTAGCTTCCTGCATGTGCGCCGATCGCGTTGCGGTGTTTGATGCTCGACGGGAGGCGGCTGCAGATTACGGGGCCGCGCGTGGTCGCGTCTGAGGCGCCCCATTGGATGGGGTGGGGTGCGATACCGTGTTGGTCGGGGTAAGCTGTGATTCCGATTAGCGAGCTTCTCGAAGAAAGGTAGGATGAAAGGAGATATGGAAGCGAATCAACGTGGAATGCAGAGATAGGGGTGGTGCATTGATACAGATAGGTGGTATTAGGAATGCAGGAGAGTGCGGTGGAGATAAGGATAAGGATAGAGGTGAGATAGACGTACTGGTGAGATTGACTCTGCCAGGGTATAAGAGTTTCTCGCGTTCCTTATCTGTCAAGGATGCTAGTGCAACGCGTGCGGGGGTTGCCGACGATGCATCGGGCTTCTGAGCTCCACCTCCGAGCGTCTTGGATAGGAAGCTCGACATGGGACTAGAAGAGACAGGTGGAATGGCAACCTTGCTGAACGAAACCGGAGAGCTGTCGCTGGCAAGCACGCTCGTTGGGCGCGGAGGAGTCTTGGGTTCCAACGGCGATACAGGCCCCTTGTTAGCTGCGTTCAGCGTGTCGAGCTAAACGAGAAAGATCGATTTCGTTATTATCATATCGAATCACATCCATCGATTCACAATCTACGAACCTTTGCCTGCATCGCTTGCTGGGAGACCTGCAGCGATTCCAGCTGAGTCAGAATTTGGGTCAGAACGGCGTCTGAGACTGGCATTGCTGGTCGTGTTGTTGATCTGTTGTGCTATGGTGGGTTCAGGCGAAGTGGCGAAGGGAAGAAAGAAAGAAGGAAGAGAATGGCTATGGTCCGTGGCATGAGGTGTTTATATGAAACGGAAGGTCCTATGCCTGCAGGCGAACGGAACCCGGTCTTGTGGGGGTCAGAGTGATGGAATGCAATTACATCAGCGGCATGTGGCGAGCCCGGGTTCTTCGGAGAAGGTCCGTGCCCTTGGCTGCAATGAATCGGGGTACCAAATGAAAGGTTTGGGGTAACTTTAATCGCAGTTGTCACCGTAATGCAGGGTAGACTGGATGTAAAGATAGAACGCATTCTAAGTGGATTTCAATGATGTCAGTGGTCGCTTCGAGTATTGATACAAGTATGTAGATAAGCGACTATCTACAGGTGACCCCTGAGAATGGTCAAAAACATCGAACACCAGGTAATCGTACACCCGCTGGGAGTATTGAATCTTGAGAGGGGCCATCAACTGAGGGAGTAGTCGTCAAAAACTCTCCCATCTTAAATGAGTGGTCCCCGCAGCCGACGTCGCCCTTGCTTGAGGTACACATCTCCATTCCAGGACCATACACCTTCACCTTTACTCTAAGCCTAACGAATGTAATATTGCTTTGAATATGCTCGTGGTGACCGCATTCTTAAAGATGGAGGCTAGTTTGAAGCTTAAAGAGGCACACTGAGTCGATATCGATGATGGTGGTACAGACACAAGGCTGGGAATTGCAGTGCCGTGCTAAGGACCCGAGAGAATTATATGTATGTACTAAGTACTCGCACCTCGCTCCGAAGCGGCGAATATAAAGCACAATGCAAAACCATATCCCTATGAAGAAGGTACGCAAGTGTCTGGCTGGATCAGAGTCCCTGAGCATCGTGCAATTTGTACTCCTTGATTTCTTCTCCAAAATATTCCTCGACGAGAGGGTGGGAGTTAAGTTCTGGTATTACAGGCTCGACGGTTACTCTGATTTTTTGTGCCGAATTCATGTGGAATGATCCGCAGCCACTAGTGCAGCTGAAGCTACTCCCCCCAAATGGACTGACCAGGCAATCGAGGCATTGAATGTGGCTTGCGTGTATCCAGGTATCGTCAGTGTCCACAGAGCCTCCGACAATGTTCTGGCATGTAAGAATCGACGCTTTATGAAACGCCAGGCGGCAGTTGTTACATTGCGGGTGCTGCTCTACCAGGCTAGCTGTCGTTTTACAATACCCGCATCTGATGGAGTCGAGTCGAAATCGGTGTGGTCCTGTGGCAGAGAATGCGGCCCCAGTTCGTGCCTTGTTGCTGGAGGATTCGCGAATGTGGCAGATAATTGCCGCCGTTTTCCATCCCAGCGGTTCCAGCTGACTGAGTGTCACAGTGCTGGACGCTATCAAACCATTGACCCCTTCTTCGAGCCATCGACCGACTCGATGAGTTCTGGCGAGTCGAATCTTCTCTATGTCCGGAATGCTTGGTTCGATTTGGGAAATTCGCGAAATGGCATACTGGCGGATCTAGAGAAGGAATGAGGACCGAGGGGCATCGAAGAGTTAAGCACGCACGGAAGACATGTTCCAGATGGTAGAGAGTTTTAGAACGCCCATCCACTCGTCCGTGTCAAGATCAAGCTTCAGCTCGTTTCCATAGATCAACGAACGAGATCTGGGTTGATAATATGTTAGATCGCAGAGATCTGAACCAGGATTGAAAGCATCACCCACGTCGGATACATAACCTTGAGCAGAGAGCTGAAATCGGCCTTGAGATACCCTTCGAGCGTTATCGGATGGCTCTCGTCGCGGCCATCCACCCCTTCGTTCGACGGTAAGAGATACATGCCCGCGAAAACGTCAGATATCGCTGCGAATTCGTCTCGACCAACTCCGAAAAGCTCGTCCTCGACCTAAGGTATAAACGAGTCAAGAAGAGAAAGGTAATTAGATGTATTGACGAGCCTTGAACCATAGTAGTCTTCCAGAGTGCAGATTGTTGACTTTGAGCCCATAGGTCGCGGAGTCGTTTGGGCTGGAGGCAGCGGGAAGATCCATGAGGGTGATTGTCGAAAGAAAAGAAGGTTCAGAGTCGCCCCATCAGGCCTTTGGATTCTATGTACTTATATTTAGAACGTGGCAGTGCGTACAGCAACTTATCGTTAGACGTAGATTTCGCTCCAATAGTGGTGTACATATAGTAGACTCCTTCTTGTTGGCAGCGCTTACCAAACGCCTACGTTTCTCGAGCTCTCGCATTTCGTCCACAAACGCGTGGTGTGGCACCGGATTGGACTTGTACAAGGCCATTTCTTGTCGGTCGCAGGGAAGACCACCTCGTAACTGCGGTAGATCCACAAAACACCCGTGTATCTCGTTTAAACGGGTCCACGAAGACTCATCCACTATTTGTTTAAAATCTCTTTATTTAAAAGGATGCTTAAAAGGTTGGGTGGGGTTGGGGCACGTCAGCGTCAAGTATTAGAAGAAATGACAATGTGATAAGCAACATCCAAGAATGATAGTAACTGAGTCCGACAGGCAGGTGTATCGCAGCACCTATACGCCTGACCATTCCATTACTCAGGTCCGTTACTAGACACGCGTCGACATTGCATGCTATATAATAGTCAGGATGGGCGCTTCAGCTGCAATTGATTTAGACTAGGTTAACCAATATATTATGGTTGAGAAGTGAAGCCTCAGCGTGAGGTGGCCTCCGAGTCGCAATGTCTCTAGCCACTATGTAGTCCGAACCGGCCTACCTCTACCTCTTGGACCACCCACATTCGCGCCGTGCGAGCAACATGACAACCGGGCCCCACGACAGAAAATCAAACTTTAAAGCCGCGACTCGGGAGTCGTAGCACAGGCTCGCTGTTTGATTGGCGTTAGCGCTTGTACCGCCGGCGTCGATGCATGGTGCCAAGTCCTAACCGCTTCCATATCATCAGTCTAGAAACTTGAAACATTCGAGGACAATGCTCCCTTGCTCTTGCTTTGGCCAAACTATAGATTGTCTACCTTGGCAATGTGATAAAGAAAGGGGACATCCGACACAAAGTGGCCACTGTGATGGCAAGGATGTTCCTCCCGAGGTATAAAAGCAGCCAGAAATGAAGCTTGTTAACCATAACCAACCTCCTTCCCCTGTCAGCCGCACCAAATGGCATATATGCTCTTCGGATTGCCCGCTTCCGCAAGTTTCATTATCCTCATGCGGAACTACCGCCGGCCTGAACCCACACGTGAAGAAGTCGTCGATGCCGTCCTGTATGAGTTCAACTTGGACGTCACCAAACCCCGGGAGGCGATGACGATCGATGAGATCAATGCTCTGATCGACGTAGACTGCCCACTCCTCACTGGGGCTGTAACCCAGGAACGGCACGAATTTTACCTATCCAACTTCAAGGAAGTTACCGCGTTCTGGAGATCTTGGCGGCCGCGCTACTCGGAGGACGAGATCGATCGGAAATTCCGAAGATACTTTTGGCCCCAAGATCTAGGCAAGACTGACATGGAAACTCGTCCGAATGCGTGGAACTACTCCGACCACACTTATGGCCAACTTGTTGCGGACCTGTTGATGCTTGCGGTTATTTACCGCAAGGTGCCCCTCGGTGCGGTCTCTATCAGCAAATTTCTGTCCGGAGAGCTTCGTCTCAATCCGAAAAGAGAACATTCTATTCCATGGATAAATAGGATGGGCCTGTATCCGGAAAGAGACGGTTCTATTCCATTGATGCGCCTCTCACTCCCGGAGTTCCGATCCAGTGCGGCAAAAGCCCGCGCTGATCAAACCTGCTTGCACCTTGAATGGCGAGGACGTAGTTTCTTTGATGCCATTCGCAACTGGGCTGATCATTGGATTCGTATCGGACATGACCACCACGGAACCATACATCGAATGAATGTTTTGTTCGGGGTTGATGTTGACAAGCCCAGAGAGCAATGGGATGCAGTCGAGCGGCATTTCTACCACACATACAGGAACAGCGGTTGGTGGTGAATGGGTTCCTCCAATTGGCATTAATATAGACTGCCTCATATTATCTACTTCTTACAAGCCGTGGTTTCCCCTGGACCTCATATTTATGCATATTGCGCATCTCGTTCTTGTGTTACGGTCTCTGTGTCCGTAGTCTGACGTCTGATATCCTAGAATCAGTTTAATAATCCATTCGCTAATTTTGTTCATTCATTATCAAATCCTGAAGTAACAGTTCTGAGTTGAGATAAGCTTTGCCCATTGCCTGTGTAAGATTTTCATTGAAGTTTGGCGAGATGAATGATCTGACGTGCACGGAAAGTGTCGGTTGAATTGAGATCCAGTGGGAGTCAGAATCATACTGCGATAGATAAAGGCAAAAGTTGAATAAATAAATATTAAATAATATCAGCGTGCGTTCTTAACCAGGTCATCTAATACCATTCAGCATCTTCGGCCGTCAAGAGATCCCTAGCAGCAACTGAACCACCAGCGCCCCTCGCCCCAGGACTCGGAAACCTGAAGGAAAACTGGAAGGGATGTTGATTGTCAGATGGCTCGTGATCACCCTGCTCCTTTTCATTCCGATTTGACTCTCCCTTCTCCTTATTACTCCCTTCCCTGCTCTGTTTCCGCCGCTCCCTTCTTTTTCTGTTCCTTTCCTCTCTCGATGATTTGGCCGCCAAGTCGCCACTTTGAATCGCCTGTTTCTGTCTTTGTCTCATTTTAACGTGCCGCTCTCGTTCTTGTTGCTGGAAAGCTTCTCTGTATCCTTCATCTTTCTGCATGCGCTGCTTGTTTTCCTCCCAAGCCTTGGCTGACTTGGTCTTATTTGACTTTGTGTCATTGCGAACAGCAGCTGACGATCCTTGAACAAACTCTGGACCTGCAGGTGGCGCCGATGGAGACCCTTTGCCAGCCAGTGACTGGGGATTCTCTGAGGCGGGATTGGACAGGGTAAGTTTAAATCTAGACTGCAAGGCATGCTGAGCGTCCCAATCAGCCTGGTTCCTCCCCTCCCCTTTCGACGGCTTCAACGCTGTGTAATTCCGTCTCATCCTCTCCCTAGCTCTTCTTTTCGCCTCCTCTATTTCCGCTTTAGCACCCAAGTCACCATTTTGAGCGGCCAATCGCAGTTCCTCTCTTTTTCTGGACATCTGGGCCCGGTTCCGTTCTCGCTGAGCATCTTGGGCTGCTCCAGATATCGCTGTGTGGGGGCGCCGCCTTGGAGTCTTCCTTGAATCGGAGGAAAACCCTTGCACGAACTCTGCGTCTCCGTGCGGCGCTGATGCTGATGCAGACCCTCCGCCAGGCTGTGACTGGGGGCTCCCCGGGGCGGGGTTGGATAATATATTTCTTTCTGGTCTTGATTCATGTTGCGGCCGTTGCGGAATCGGCTGGGGAGGGTTGGGTACCCGAGGCGGAACATACTCCTGTCGCCAATGCGTGTGGTCTCCCATGAAGCCAGTAATCCGATTGATACTCCCCGACAGCTCCTGGAGAGAAGGTTCCTGCCGGCTTGGGCGGGCGAGAGCACTTTCAGCCCCGATGTGCAAGTGGCCGCATTGGTCGAGCATCGACTTCGGCGGAGGTGTAGTGTTGCTGGCCTGTGAGCTGATTGGATGCGTACGCGCCTTGTGCTGGTTGATTAGGGTTAGGGACTGGGACGAAGGTGCCTGTGGAGCTCGAGAAGAGGCCGGGTTGCGCAGCTGGCCTGATGGGATTCACGTTGTTGGCGGCCTGGGCAGCCTGCTGGTTTCCAGATCCTCCTGTGAGGTATTGTGCCTCCAAGGCGGTGAGAGTTACCCTCTGGTTGTCCAAAGTTGTGGATAGCCTCGTCGTCCAATTTGGGTCACTCATGTATTCAATCAAACCATCCACCGTTTGCAGACAATCTTCATTACCTCTCTTGCATATAGTGGGAGAGCGAGGTGCCGCTGACCCAATTCCCTTGGAGCGCACCCCCGATACGCCAGGCTTGGAATTTCCAGCTCGGGCATTGTTTGAGATCCGTCCTCGCGGCCTTCGTGTACTTGAAGCCAAGTTGGGTTTCGAGCCACGAAAACGGCCTGCATCGACGTTATTAACAGGTTTGATGATGAGTGCTGTGTAAACGAACCTGGAGTCACATTCTTAGCACGTGTGGACGAGGTACTGCGAGCGCGCCCTCCTACTGCGGATACAGCAGCTCTTCTGCGACTCGATTGGCCCTTGACGGGAGTGCTGGCTCGATCAACTTGGATCTCTGCACATAAATTGATGTCAGCTGACACTTCATGGAAGAGTTGTACGAATATTGATCACCTTGACGTCTGCCTTGCCCTCGTACTGCCCTCCCAGTGCTTCCTCGATTCCCTCGCACACGAGATACAATAGCCGATTTACCATTGGTAGGAGTCTGACTGCGTCTCTTTCCAGTTTGTCGTTCACCCCTTACTGTGCTGGCACGTCGAGAACTGACAATGGATTTGGTTCGTGGTTGCACTCGACGCTGTTGGCGAGCTCGAGTTGGAGTTCTGTTTCGTCCCTTTCTTGGCTCTTTTGATCCCCGCTTTCCTCCCTTTAGCTGAGATCGTGGAGTAGTAGGGCCTCGGCGAGCGCTTGCAGCTCCATTAACCCTCGTACGTCCGATAGCTTGGCGGCGAGGTCGGGACTTGCCCAACTTTCGGCCTGGTCGCTGCTGTTTGAGGCGGGATGGTCGGTTTGTCGTATGGCTCTGTATTTTCCGTCCAGTTCGGTGGGCCTGACTTCCAGCGCGAGGTTTCATCCAACTGGGACGGGTCCTCGCTTGAGATCGTTGGACCCTGCGCATGGGAGACGACATCTTGGTTCGAGATTTGGTGGCTCCGCCTCTGCGAATGGGCGAAACTCGACCTTTACGAGAGGTAGTCTGTGCTTGGCCCTTATTGGATTGGTTCCTCTCTGAAGCTATCCTTCTTCCTTTAGGTTGAGCTGTTGCTTGTCTTGCTTTGCCCTTCGTCCTGCGAGGATTTTGAGCTCGTCCGATACGAGGTCTACGCGAAGAGGGAGGGTTTGCTTGACCTTTGGAAGCCCACTTCGCCCCGTGTCGGCGATTACTGGCAGATCCTTTCCCGCTGGTATTACCGCGCCGCTTTCCCTTTACATCACCTTGGAATGAATGAGCACACGAACTATTGGTAAGCGATGTGGGCGACTTGCCTGAAGATCTATTTTTCTGCTTGGCGCTTCTTCGCCCTTGATGTCTACCTGGCGCTGTCCTTTGTCGATCCACTGGTTGCCCACAAATTTTCCGAGTGGTTCGAGTTTGCCCCTTGGCACCATATTTAGTACTCGCTTGAGAAGTAGAAACTCGTCCTTGTCCTGGTATTCGAGCTGTCATGCTCCTTGGGTTGTTCGCCACGGGAACCCTTCTCGAGGTCTTTCGGGTCCCACGGTTTGCTGTCCTTTTGAAGAGTAGCGGCCGGAACGTTGCCATGACCGTTAACCTTTGTCTTTGAGCCCAATTTTGGCTTTACACCTGTTGCAGCGCGTGACTTCTTCGCTACACGCTGACTCGGAGGGTTTCTGCCTTTGGGGGATGCACCGCGCAGAGGAGCCGTCTTGGGTATATGGTTCGCCGTTCGAGCCTTTGGCGAGACGATTGGTATGACGTTTGGTATGGATGCAGCTTGGGGAGAATTTAAGGTTGGTGAGGAGGCTTTGCCATTGCGAAAGGGCAAGTTCGATGAGGGTTTGATTCTTCTTAATCCCTTCGTGGCGGGTGCTCGACCTTCAAGTGCGAATTGTGAAACCTCTGTGAGTCAGTGGCTGATATAAGACACGGTATTATATCTTCCAGTTCTGCGCTTCAAAAGCCATCCTCTCAGGCTCAAAGCTTTGGCGCCAATTTGGAGCATTGCTTAACCATTTCTTGGGCGCTTGGTAAGGCTGTAACACTTTAGCGCCAATTTGGCGCCCTGTTCGACAATATCTCAGTCACTTGGTAAGCCTACAAACGATACGATCAATGCCGGGCCCATGTACGATCAGCGTCGGGTCTACCTTGTAAAATAAAGTTACGAATGAGCGATTTAGGGTTAGGTAAATGGCCATTTCTATCAGGGTTATACATCCCATCTGCCGCAGTGTACCGGACATGGTTTGGACTTCTTCAGTAGATGGTGCAAATAACCACCGCGGTCCTGGCAATAAGGAACATCCCGGGCTGCCTTACATACTTCATTTGCTGCTGGCTTCAAGAGTGCTGTTCCCGGGGGACCATAAGGTAATCATTCCCATCCAAGCATATTAGTAGGTGTGCCGTGGCGCGTATTAGGCTGCCCAAAATTGGTTCATCAGCTGGATCGGCTTAGAAATCCGAGTCATACGTCTGTGAATTGACACACGGAATCTGACCCATACCATTCGTTTACAGTTCCGATATGTAGAGAATTATGATTCGTCTGGACTCTCGGGAGCGCGTCTATGTAATGCAGTATCGCGCAAGTATCGCGGGGTCAGTCCCAGAAATGTCGCAACGTCAGGTATGTGATACACCTAAAATGGACCCCGGAGGCCCACTGAAATAGGTACAGCCCCATATTTGCCATTCAATAACCGGGAACGTCTCACACATTGGATAGCTTGGTGTTATCGTCGCGATGATGATGTGTAAAGATTACTGCCTGAGGGGCTCGAACGTGTGACCTGATAGTGTGTGTTTGGTTCAGAAGCCAATCGTCGAGTGACCAAACAGTGTACATATTCCGCAGGCAACTTCCATGATCGCCTTTCGCCCCTGACAGGTCCATAGCTCAAATCCCACATACACATTAGCAACTATGGCGAAGAAGCAATCTGGCGGCTCTTCAGCCGCCAAAGCCGCGAAAAAGTCCAAGGCGCAGGATAAAGTCGAACGCAAGGAGAAGAAGAAAGTATTGAAGACCAAGAATACCAACATTCAAAGCGGGAAGGGCAAATCCAAGAGTAAATCCAAGAAATCGGGCAACGACTCTGATTCGGACGATGATTTGGAAGGTATCCTTGAAAAGGTGTTTTGATTCCGCCCTGAATCATTTGTGTCGGTATGGTTGTCTAATTGGCGCGAGTAGTAGATGCGTAAGGAATGGGAAAACGCACATAAAGTTACGGAAGAACTGGTCGAAGGACCTCCCAGCAAAAGGGCAAATGCGACTCTTACCGCCTGTCCTAACGGCAACCATCTATGGTCGATTGGGGGAGAATACTTTAGCGAGGATGGCAGAGCCGTGAGTTCCATTTATCATATCCTGACCATCGGGTTCAACGATTTGGTTAGCACTTTTACAACGATGTGTTCAGATATTCACCGGAGAAGGATGAATGGCGCAAGTTTGTGACGCCAACGTGCCCCGGTCCCAGGTCGGCTCACGCCGTGGCAGCGACTCCAGCTGGAGGTGGAAAGCTCTTCCTGTTCGGTATGCCTTCAAATCCGTTGATACCCCTGTTCGTATGCCTACAGAACTGCTTGTGATAGGTGGAGAATTCTCATCCCTGCACCAGACGACGTTTCATCACTACGGTGATTTCTGGTGCTTCGACGTCACACAGCATACGTGGGACCGTATCGAGACGAAAGTGCGCCCAAGCCCAAGATCTGGCCATCGGATGGCCACATGGAAGCATTTCATCGTCTTATTTGGAGGGTTCTTTGACCCTGGAATCACCAGTAGGTCATCGAGGCCTCATAATCCCTTGCATGCTGAAGGTACTGACGATGGTGATTGATCTAGCGCGATACCTAAACGATCTGTGGATATTCGATACGCAAGAGTATACGTGGAAGCAGGTTGAGTTCAAGGAGACTGAGTTGCGGCCTTCGTGAGTTGCGAGGCTTTTGCGTATGAGACCAGAGCTGATCCGAGCCGCAGACCGCGAAGTGGATTTTCCCTTCTTCCTTGCCCGGAGGGCGTCCTGCTACATGGTCTGTCTTGCAAGATTCGCTGTAGGCTGGAGCTGACATCGTTTTCGATAGGTGGTTACTGCAAGCAATACTCGAAGGGGAAACGGCCAGTGGGCGTGATGCTAGAGGATACCTGGCTGCTCAAGTACGTTTTCGTTTATGTCCCTTTCGCGGCTACTCACGTATGTCCTTACATAGACTCGCCCTCCCCGAGGCTTCCGCATCGACTACCGCCAGCGCACCCACGGTATCCAAGTCCAGGGCCGCCATCAACAGCATCCTCAACAACAACAAGGTCAACACTTGGTCCAAATCAAACACCTCTACTCCTCTCGGGCTCGTTGCAAAGTGGGAAAGAAGAAAACGTCCCTCGGATGCCTTCGCACCGTCCCTTAGGAGTGGATGTACAATGGCGATGTGGGTGTCCAAAGGAACCGGCGTCCTGTTTGGAGGGGTGACGGACGAGGACAAGAACGAGGAAACTTTGGAGAGCGTTTTCCATAACGATCTGTACGTGTTGTCGATTACTGTTCAAGCTTGAGCGAAGGCGGGCACTGATGATACGTGTCGTGTTATTTGTAGATTCGGATATCAGATTCCTGGCAAAGGACGATGGATCAGTCTAATGCTGAAAAAACCGAAAGCAAAGGGCGCGAAGAAGAGCAACAAGAAACCAAAAGGAAAGCGGGGTGGGGACGATAGCGATAGCGAGGACGAGGATGGTGGATGGGAGGGGAGGCACAGAGGTCAACAGCGTCCGCCGCAGGCCTTGGCTGCCGGTACTCCAGCGAGTGCTGGAGCGAGCGCGATAGGCCACGCTGTGGTAACTGCGAAGGATGTGCAGACGAAGGATCAGACAGGAGAGGATGAGGATCCCAGTTTGACGGTTCCACTCCCAAGATACAATACGATGTTGGCGGTGCTGAGGAACACGCTCTACATGTGAGTAACCTTAATCGTTTAGTGATGCTGTTGGCTTATCTCTGTGTCTTGCCTTTTTCCTATTTTCCTCTGCTTCTCTTCTGTCGACTACTGCCCAAACCTGCTTCCCATCTACCCCTCATTACACCCATACCTACTACCAGATATGGCGGTATATTCGAAAAGGGATCAAAAGAATACACGCTGGACGATTTCCATTCGTTGCAGTTGGACAAGCTGGATCGGTATACCTGCCTCAGGCCGTTGACCGTTGAGATACCGATTGGGGAGGACGAGGAGAGCAGTGACGATGATGATGACGAGGACGAGGATGACGACGAGGATGGTGACGAGGGGGATAGCGAGTTTGACGATGAATACGAGGAAGGGGCGTACGATTACAGCCAAGACGCCAAGGATGCTGTCGGAGATGCTGAGGCTGATGAGGCGGAGGATGTCAAGGCCGACGACGAGGACGAGGATGGAGACCAAGAGCTCATGTCGCCTGTGGTGGAAGAGTCGGTGGGAATCGAGAAAAGCAAGAAACGGAAAGAGAGGAAGGCGAAGAAGCAGGATATCGAAGAAAGCAAGGGTGTGGCCATACCTGATTCGAGCGAACCTGGCAATGCACAAGGAGGTGAAGAGCAGGCTGATGCGGAAGAAGATACTTTGACGGAGGAAGATAAGCTGAAGACTCCTTTGCCTGGGGAGACGTTGGCGGTGTTCTTTTCCAGGACACGTAAGTGCATTATATCGATTGATCGGGCCGTCTCTGACATTATCGTTGGGTGGACGTAGGGGAGTATTGGTCGCAGAAGGCCGCATCGGTCACTGAGGGTGATAATAGGGGCAAGGAACTCAGGAAGATTGGGTTCGGGTTGGCTGAATCTCGCTATGGTGCGTGTTTACCCGTTAAATGTATAGATTAAATGCTGATTAGCACCTGCTTTCGTGCTTCTTGGATAATCCCTTTGTGTGAACGCATTCACTATCTATTTATCGTGGATCATCGAAATGGACGCAGATGAGTACAAGCCGCGTTTACAGGAACTGGAAAAGATCTTGGCGGAAGCGGGATTGGATGAGAGTCAGATGAGGGCGAGTTCGCAGGGTCAAGGTGCTGGTGGGGGCGCTGGGGTCGGGAGCCAGAGTCGAAATCGACGATAGTGAAACAAATTTTATGAGTAAATGTTTCAAATTATAGGAGGCTCATCCATTCGCATTATATGTTGAGGGCTTTTGGGTTTTCGCGGGTTCGAACCCTTGATATGATGCATGATGGCTCGGCGTTTTACCGGGTGGGTGATGGTCCGGAGTCCTTGGCAAGTTGCAACAGTCTTCTCCGCCTTCGCAGTCCCGTCACAGGCGCTGTTTTGTTCAGTTCGCTGTCGGAAGCACATGTTAGTCATGTCCTCTAAATAACCCAACGTATCTGGCAGCTGACCTATTGTTTGAAGTCTGTGTGCAGGAATCATCGCTGAGAAGAGATGTACTTACAAAGGAAGTAATCAAGCCTGCTTCTGCTTCTTACCTCATGTGTCTCTCCGCACTTCTTCGGATTCCCTGTGTATCCAAGTTCCCTTTGTATGATAAGACGTTTGGATGGATATGGATCACAGGACCCGATTGGTGGCTTGCTTGTATTACCGCGGAGTGTGGTGTTCTCGTGACGGAATGGGGGATTCTGGACTGGTGGCACCCTTCTTGCCACGACCTCTGTGTTGCCAATGCGGATGTATGATAAAAATGGGTGCATAACGCTTTTAACGAGGTCGCTCGTTGCTCTTTTCCCTTTTCTCACTTGCGTAGCAAAGTATGGTCGAGCAGTCTACAGCCCCTGTGGTGGAGAATGAATCGGAGAAGGTTGAGGCTAGCGAAAAGTCTCTTGAGCTAGATGACAAGGTGGAGTCTGTGCGAGAGGAGGACGGGGAGACTCAGCACTATGTGATCGACCCGGAAGCCGAGAAACGACTGCTACGAAAGACAGACTGGGTACTATTACCCATGTTCACCGCCATTTGTGAGTGTTTATTATTACTATAGTCTATCATAGGAGGCCAGCCGACCTTGACTTCTCTCTAGATTGCTTGAACTTCATTGATAGGCGAGCTGGACTCTACTATCCCGTCAGCCTTCACTGCTCATTGTTATTGAAGAACCTCGATTGGAAACGCTCGGGTAGCTGGTGCGCTCTCGACTAACCAGCCCAGAGTATCGCTTACTGACCCGAGCCTTGCTTTGTCAAGGCCTCGAACGAGATCTAGGAATGCAAGGGTTCGACCTTAACATTGCATTGACCATATTCTATATCTTCGTACGGATCTCCCTTCTTCATAGATGAAACGCTATCTCAAAAGAGAGCGAAGTATATCCTGTCGGACATCCCATCCAATCTCGCTCTCAAGCACTTTGGTTCGAACTGGCTGTCGGGACTTGTGATTGGGTTTGGCCTGGTTACGACCTTCTCTGCGTTTATGACGAGCTACCAAGGCTTGATTGCTTCGAGGGTATTCTTGGGGATATTCGAAGGCGGAACTCTGGTGAGTACCTAGCTCTCTTGATTCGCTTTCTCTGACCGCGCATCTGATAGTCAGCTCTCGTGTACGTTATGGCAAGGGTTAGTACCACTACTGCTGTCATGGATTAAAGCTAACGTTTGTTCCTTGCTTCCAGTACTACCGACGACACGAACTAGTTCTTCGAATTGGCATTTTCTTTGGAGTTTCTCCGAGCTTGGCGGGAGCTTGTGAGTACCTGGATGTATGAGATTCTCTGCAGCTGAACATCCGGCCCTGGTCTTCTTCATAGTCGGTGGACTACTTGCATCTGGATTGTTGAGGCTTCCCGATTTTGGAATCATTAAGACTTGGCGAAAGGTGCGATGAATTAATCAGGCTGTACGCCTTCTGGGTCAGGATCACTGACACGGCACTGTATCGATAAAGATATTCTTGATCGAAGGTTCGTAACGTTGTATCTATGTTGGCCAAGGTCCACGCCTCGACGTTCACCTTCACGTAATAGGAGTGATTACCACCATATTCGGGCTTGTATTGCTCTTCATTCTCCCAGAGGACCCCACCAAATCTAGACTGCTAACCGAAGAGGAACGCAAGCTCGCACTAGCTCGAATCGACGCGGATCAGGTCATTAAAACGAAGGGAAAGAAGGAGAAGACTACATGGCCTCTGATCCTCAGTTCCTTTAACTTTATAGTGCGTCGGAAATGGTCTCACCAGTGGCTATTCTTACTGAATGTTTATCGATATAGACGTGCGCCTGTGTGCTGTGCTATCTTCTCATCAACATGTCGTTCCAGGGTCTGAGTCTCTTTTTACCATCCGTGATCAACTCTTGTACGTCACATAGCTCGAGTCCCTTCGCTTCTGGTCAATTAACATGCACCTCTCCCGCTACAGTTGGTACATATAGTACGTGTATTTGCATACTCATGTGGTTCTCACATCTGATTCTGCCACATTTGTTAGCCGTGATCGAGGTGCAACTTCGAACTGTACCTCCGTACATGGCAAGCGCGGTATGGGTTGTTCTGAACGCCTACATCAGTGCGCGCCTCAAAATGAGGTGTATACCACTCTTCTATAACACCCTAATCGTCGTTTCGGGATACACGATTGCGGTTTCAACCAATAACCCGCAGGCGAGGTGTGTAGACTCTTCGCCGCTTATCAACCACAGACAGACCCTTTCTCCAGGTATGCGGCGTGCTTCTTGATCTTGATGGGAGCGTCTGTGTGTGGTCCAATGGTAAGCACGATGCTTGCGGAATTGCTCCCATGAACTTAATTATACTTACAGATCATGACGTGGGGCACCGACAACGCTGCACCTGATACCATGAGGGCCGTCGTTACCGCAGCGATTCCAGGCTTTGGAGCGTTCGGTGCTGTCATGGCGTACGTACTCACTTTATTCGTCTTATCTCTCCCGTGCTAACTAGCCTTTCCACGTTTTTCAATATTCGACAGTGTGTGGACGTACCTCCCCACAGACGCACCAAACTATCGCAATGGAAATACCGGAAACTTGTCAACTTCATCTACTGTGTGTGTTATCGTGGTTATCACTGCGCTGTACATTCGATGGGAAAACCGAAAGAGGGCAAGGGGCGATAGGGACGAAAGGTTGGAGGGTAAGAGTCAGGATGAACAGGCAAAGATGGGCTGGAGGCATCCAAGGTTTAAATATCAGATTTAGGCCCCAGACTAAATAAGTACGGTATGTTATCATTCATAGACACAATATCCTGCTAGGTAGTACGATCCCTTGTCCCGCACGGGACAGACGCTCACATATGTCTGCCGGAGGAAAATGTATTCGAGTACGGGGAATCGAACCCCGAGCTTCCATCCGCAAGTGAGGCAGTTGGCCGTGATTTCTAACCCTAACCCGAAGTGCATTTACATGTCAACTTCGCCCAGTTCACGAGGTTGCGCAAGGCGTGAAATGCCCCTAAGCACGGGCTTGTCGCTCATTAACATTAGGGCACCGTGCTACAGCGAGCCACAGTGCGCAGGAACAGAAGGCAGTCAAGTTGAACATGTTTTCGTGGTTTATTTCAACGACCTGCCCCCAAGTTGATGTCAATAGTATATATCCCAACAACTTTGACAAACTTCTACACCGACCTCAGGATCAGGAATGATCTTCGAAATCTTCTGAGACACAGGTAGTGGGTGCTCCAGACTGGGGAACGGTGTGAAAAGATGTAAAATTCTAAGAATAATCTTCTGACCTCATTGAGAATGGATGTCACCATGTCGCTCCATCCTATTAGTGACTTCATTCTCCAATGCTTCGATTGAGGAATGATCTCAAAGTCCAAATATATAAGAAGAGCTGCCGTTCATTCTGACAAGACTGGATCACCTTTTTGTTTAGTTTTGCGCCGGTATGGACTCTGCGGATGAACCAAAGAGGGAAACTAAGAGCACCTTCATCATTGCTGCGGTGTGCATTAGTGTAGGGATCGCCTTGATCGTGGGTTCTACCTTCTTATTGGCTTTTTATCGGCGTCATCGTCGTATGTTCTCATATCTGCAATATTTTCCAGAGGGCTGACATTGAATCTGTCCTGTGTGTAGTTCTCGAACGTGCAAAGAAGTACAACCCACCTTTCCATTCGGAGAGTGGTGACTTCGTACGCGGGCAGTTATACGATCTGTCATCCATCCCGCGAATTCCGGTGGGGGAAAGTGCTTCGACTCGTGAAGGGGGGAGACCAAGGCAGGAACAACAGCCACATGTGTGGAATCATTACCTAGATGAAGCATCGTATCCCACGAGACCTCCTCCTGCTTACACCCCATGAGTCACGCCATCGCGGGAGAACAAGGCTACGACTCAGAAAAGTGAAAGAATTCGATACACTATAGGCCATGTTTCTATTTGTAAATCGCTGGAATTTTGTCATCAAGTTTCCTTTCAAGTTACCCAGTGCCGTCCACAATCCCGGTGGGCGGGGGATACTCGTATTTCGTCTCGAATGGGCCTGTGATGATACATTGAATTAAACATATATCGCGTGGTAAGAACAGCGGGTTGTAAAAACTAACCCTCGATGTGCGAAACATTACATTGAAATGGAAAAGAGAGAAGTGCATTAATCTTTCATGAACCTTACAAACGGTTCACGTGTTCGGTGGGCTGGCTATTAAATCTGAGTCACTTCACTTCACCGGTTAATACGGCCATTCGTTCGACATTCATGATAAGCTGACAACTCGAGACCGGTCACCGGGCTGTCCAGAAAATACTTAAGTTCCGTACCATGTAATAAAAACTGCCGTATGTATGCATTATTAGGGGCTGAAACTACCGCTGTGGGCCTTCGGAGACCCATTTTAGCTTCATCACACGTAATTGGCCCGACGTTGAGCGCACTTTGGCGTCTGGCCCCGAATATGATCGTACTCAGGCTTCAGCACCGCAAGCGTTGATCCTCGGGACAAAACCATTATCGAATTGTATATAATGGCACATTCGATACTGTCCTACTTTCAAAGCATACCAACAACTTACAAATCATCCTCGGCTCTTGAGCAACGATGCGGCTGTGGGCTGTAGCGATATGCTTAGCATCACTACTTCTCAAGGCATCAGCTCATCAACCACCACTCGGAGGCTCATTAGAGGCTCTGGAGGCACGAGAACCTGCGGCAAGACTCGGAGGAGCTAAGCCACCATCGAACTTGCCTGTTCGAAACGGCAGAGGGTCCCCTCAACGTTTAGCAACTCCTCGGGCCGCTGGTTTGCCAAACATCATACCAATCGTCTCCCCAAAGGTCCGAACGCAACTCCCCATACCAAAGGCCGGTTCTCAACGTGGTTCGCCCCCTAAACGCGGAAATCGAAATCCTCAAAGTCCGCGTCGTGCCGCGAGCAGGTCGCGCGCTTCAGCAGCTATAAAGCCTAACTCGCGTCCAAAGACAAGACGTAAGGGACCTTTAAATGCACTGGCAGCAACTCGTGGAAGAACAACAGCACTTGGAGCACGAAAAAACACGAATAGGGCTCCATCTATACGCTCACGGGGAAATAAAGCTCGAGGATTGTCACGGAAGAAGGGCGGCCAGCCTGTAGTTCGTCAAAGGAGAGCACCGGCCCAAGGAATACGAAGCACCAAGCAGAAAGTTGCATCATCAGGTAGGTCCAGACATTGCTTCCACATCAGACTCGTGCTCATTCATCTCAAGGACGTAGCGGTATCAAGGCGGCATCGAAATCATCTCGCAAACGGCCAGGAGCTCCCAGTAAACCTAGAGCCCAGGCGAACAGTTTGTCCCGAACTCGAGGAAGCCCTTTGTCGCGTAATTGCAGGGTGTCAAATCTCGGGAAATCCAAGGGCCAAAGGAAATCGAAAGCATCGACATCTCGACGAAGCAAACCGACTGCTCCGAGTAGGGGTCGCGCTGCTACTGCCAAAGGAACACGCGTTTCTCGTAAAGGAAGATTGTCTCCTAACGGTGGTGCCAAGTCTCGAACAAAGCCCTTTTCTCCGAAGCGCAGAATCCAGCCAAAATGGGGAGCACGCACCAAGTCTGGATACCCAGCGCGACGACCGAAAGCTAAGCCACAACGTCCGGGCCGAACGAAGGTTACGAAGCCTCAAAGTGGACGTCAGATTCGCCTCCCTGGAAAAGGGCAGCGCCGCACAGCCAACCGACAATCCCGCCACAAACAGCAGAAACCAACCCGGAAGCTAGGCAAGGCCTCGCCCCGCCGCCCGACTGGTGCCCGTACGAGGAGTAGTAAGCCTGCAAGCGGACGTCGCGGTCTTAGCTCTCGACGCTCCACGCCAAAGGGAGGAAATCGGGTGCAAACACAGCCAAGACAGCCAAGAAAGCGTCCAAGTGGCAGGACAGCAGCAGGTCGAGGTCGACAACCAGCTGGAGCCCGACCGCGCACCAAAGCCGTTAAGAATTCACGACATAGTGCAACCGGGGATGGACGACAGACTAGGGGAAGACGCAGTCCAACCATGCGTAACTCTCCTGCACGCAAGGCATCGCGGGGAAAGCGCCAGCCAGGTAGGGCTAAAGGAGGGCCAAGTGGAAGGAGAATGGTACGCAGCGGTGTGAGGGCGAATCTGCAAGGGAATAAAGCGAGCTCTGGCAAGCTAGTACGAGGGCAAGCCAGACGTCGAGGTGATCGTTATTCCGAAGTTTCGTTCTGAATTGTCAGCTGACCCCAACGTATTTGTACTTTAGGGACTCAGGTTACCCGGCCTGGCACGCCCATAGGCCGTTCGCGTCGCAGGAGAGCTGGTGCATTCGAGGGGATAGGGCGAGTTAGCGATGCTTCGTCCAGACGCACTAGAAAACCATCTCAACGTAGGTTGGTCCGCGCATCAAACAGTGCAGCCCTTGTATTGACGTTGATACAGGAAGTCTACATGGCTCGACGTCCGGCTTGGCTCCAAGTACAAGAAGACCTCCTCGAGGGCAGATCTCAACAGCGAGATCCAAGTCCGGTGTCTCTGGTGTGCGTTCACAAGGCATTGGAGGTGGGACACCTCGGGCCTCTGCCGTATGCAAGAGAAGCGACAGCTCGTGCCCCATCCCCACCACAGCGGATGGCTGGGTCGAATACACGAATGACCCAAACTGGCTAACTCGCCTTGCGGACAGTATGGATGCGACGACTCACAACGCATTATCTTTTAACCAGGCCAGCACCAGCCAGAACCAGCAATTCCAATCGGCAAACAACGCACTCCAAGGCGAAAACACTCCATATGCGCCCACTGGTCAGCAACCAGGCATTCCTGCTCTGAACCTACAGCAGCAGACTACAGGTCCCGTAAATCTGCAGTCCCAAGCGATGTCATCCAATCCCTGGTCCTCCCTAGGAGGTTCGTCAAGCCTCGGTAATGCAATGGGTGATTTCCAATATTCAGGCCAACGACCTCGACCACCTCCCACCACTTTCCAAAACACGAAAAACGACAACCTATTTCCGAATCAGAACCCAGCCCATATGCAGAATGTACCTGTGCCGCTGTCTGCACCGCAAGCAGTAATTTCTTCCCATCAATTTGTTCAAGGTTCCTCGTCTGGTGCGAACCAGAGGATACAGAATATAGCTGAACCTCTGACTGAACCACAAGCAGGAAGCTCCCCGCCTCAATTTGACCAAGTTTCCTCCTCTAATCCAAACGAGAGAGAAGTGTCTGCGCAGGCGAAATGGGTCAAGAGGTTGAAGGCGACGGATCCAGAATTCCGTAAGGAGTACAATGCGAAGGCTAGGGACTGGGAACGCCGAAAAACACAGAAGCTCAGGGACGAAGCTGCAGCCCGTGGCGAACCGATCGCTGTGAGGGTACCCCGGAACCGCCTGGAGACTGCTGCAGCCAGTGGAGGGTACCGGAACCGCCTCAAGGAGGCGGCGGCGGCGGGTGAACCAGCCGCTATAGCAAAGTTCGAAGAACTAAAAAACAAGGACAGAGAGAGAGCCAAGAGAAACCGGCCGCAGAGGACGCAGAGAGAGAAGGCGGAGAGGGAAAGGTTGAGGGAGCAGAGCAGTGACGCGGACACAGGTCCACCTCCCGACCCACCTGAGGCTTTCGAGTTTACCTTTAGGTTCCCAAGCCCAGGGGCGGGTGGTGGAGCTGGTGGGGCAGTTGCTGCTAGGGGTACCTTCCCAGACGAAGAGGACTAGTCAACATATTTCCTTACTTCTGATATTTATACTTTTGTTCTCTAATTTCCATAACTTATTAAATGCTTGCTACTGCCTTCATTATTTATATATACCTTGGCCAATGTAGTACAGATTGTCAGATTCTGTAGGTCAGTCCGAGGAACCGCAATTATGAGAATAAATTAGAATGGATATGATGGTCCCAGGTCAAGTGATGTGCCTATTCCGTCTCCGATAGGTAACACCGCCAGAACCGATGTCCGACATAGTACGCCACTTGGTGTCATGTGCGCTCAAAAGTGGATTCCGGGTTATGCGGCGGTATACTCATTTTTCGAGTTCTCTCGTGCGCAGTTTCACCGCCACGCTGCGTCTCAGGCAACCATCAACGAGAGCACCAGACGATATAAATAATCATCAATCACCGACACGAGCACGATATTTCTTCCCAACTATGTCCGCAAAGGATTTTGAAAAGTTTGAGGAAGATCGCAAGAAGACTAATCGACTCTTCATAATTGCACCGGTCTTGATATCTAGTTCGTCACATCCGTGGGGCTTATGATATTCTACGCCTTACGCCGACGTCGTCGTCGTACGTTCAATTTTGTTGGGGTTTGAGGGAAAGCTTACATTGAGGTTGTGTTCGCAGTTCTGGAAAGCGCAAGGCAGTACAGTCCCCCTAACCAGCTTTCAAACCCGGGATGGCCGAGCCAACCAGGACGGCTGTACGATCCGTCATCCATCACGGGGTACCCGGCGAGGGATGGTGGTCAGGATGCGACGAAGGGGGTGGATGAAGGACTTGAGATGTTGAAGCATCGTCATGATAAGGATGTTGAGGATGTGGCTCCTCCACCATACCAGGCGGGGAGTCAAAACCAGGATGGGCGGAGTGGGGGAGGGGTGCAATGAATTGTAATAGAAATGTTTATGATCGATCTCCAAATCTATGTATAACTTGATTCTTTGCTATTGACAATGTGACTTGGTATGTCTACCTGTCCTGCCCGAGGGCTCCAGCAGTGGATCTGGATCCTGTGATTACCAAGGTGATTGCAAACCTACACGGCTTGAACATTGCGTCATGACCGGCCGTCGAGGATTATACGCACACACATCGCAGAACTGGATGTATGGTACCGGATAAGGTTGGGATAAGGCCAGAAGAACAGATTTTTATGAATTGATCACGATAACGGGAAACCGGAAGATGAGGTTCCGTTACTAATAGGAGAAGCTTTACTTACTTAAGTGAAACAAAGTTGGCCATGTCGGGCTTGTCCGGGCGTGTTCGTTTAGCAGGCGCACTGAGGCATCCGGGGCTCTTCTTAAAGAGGCGTGCGACTGCTGATATTTCGGTTCTAAGCCAAAGGTTGAATGTACGAAATCGCGCGCTCTTTGCGGGGTTTCGCCCTGCATGACCTGGACATAACTTTCCCAGTCGTTTTCAATTTATGCAGAGGACAAGCCGCCGATCTACTAGGCCAGAGTACTTAGGGGCACTTCTGACGTCACACTTTGTACAGCCCTCACACGGAAGGGAGGGTGGGTTAACATCTAACGTGCTATTATTGGACCTTCGAATGACGAGTTGAGCGTGACATGAACGGAACGATAGTAGCCGGTCTAAGTCATGCCGCGCATACGTTAGCTATTGTCGCCGGCCGTTGACTGTCGAGGATGTTCCGATTATTTGTGGGTATGTACAGAATATCATTTGTCATGGGGTAAAGGGATGTTGAATATGAGGTCGAGTATCAGTCGGCATATCAGGCATCTAGAACATCTGTTGACTCATCGTGATTCCTCCCGTCCGAGTTGCTCCAGCGCGGGGTTCATTCTTTAAATATGGATACCACAACCTTTCCCCAGCATTCATTAACGACCAGTACGAGACCAGCACGACTTTGACCATTCCCAGTTTTGACCACTCTCATGGCAGATACTGAGAGTCATACTATTTCAAGACAAGCTTCACGATCTCGAACGTCGATGGTGGATGAAGTGGATGATGCGACTACCAGGGAGAAGGAGGATATGGGACCTGGGTCGCTCGGATTCTTCGACAGGTCTCCTGAAGGGAATCTAGCGCGTGCGACGTACCTCAAGATATTCATTATTGGGACTGTGTCAGTCATGGTCATGATCTTCACCCTACTTCCAATCTACTGGGGTGCCCTTTGGAAGACGCCAGAACGAAATTTAGACGGATGGGTGGTGGTATGTGGTATTTCTCTTCGATTCCCTCGTATGTGTTATGTTTGCTGAATGAATATTCGGACGTCACGTAGGACTTTGATGGTGGACAGATAGGAGAGCAGGTGATGAATGCATTAGCGTCGAACTCGGGAGTGGGCAAGATTACATGGCATGTACAGTCGGCTGAATCGTTTCCGGGGAGCCTTGAGGACCTGAGAACGAGTGTCAGGGAGGAACACACGTGGGCTGCGATTGCTGGTAAGTGTTCTTTGTTATTTTATAGGGTCCCTGTCTTCTGACGGACTGTTATTCAGTTGCGCCAGGAACGACGGAACGCCTCGGAGCGACTTTGGCATCCCCGAACCAGACGTATGATGGCTCGAGGGCTATTTTGGCGTTCGCGGTGGAGGCGAGGAGTGAGAATGGATAGTGAGTGCTTATCATTTGTAGAGCTTTTGAGTCTGACTGGTTGCCTGCAGTCGTAGTCTTATTCGCCCGTCGATCGAGGGTGCTCTTACTATTATCTCAAGACAAATTGCGCTTCAGGTTGCTGCGCGTGCGAGTAGCTCAGCGAACATACAGGCCATACTTCAAGATTCACCTCAGACGATAGTCAATCCGGTTGGATTCACGCTCGAGAATCTGATTCCCTACGATCAGCCAGTGTGAGTTTGTCTTTGGGTGCGGCGAATTGCGATACGGATCTTAATTTCAACGATATAGGGCTACTGCTGCGACCTTCGTCGGCATGCTTTATCAGTTGATCATGGGATTCTTCGTTGTGGCATGTATCTTCCGCCTATTCGTCCAAATATATTGACTTATATGCTGTTTAGATGATTTGTATGGCGGCTAGGGAGGCTTCAGGATACGAAAAGAGGCTCTCAACGAGGGCATTAATTGGCCTTCGACTGGCGTCCGCGTTTACGGCATATTTCTTCATTTCTGTGAGTGATATTGCGCATCGTATCCATTTATCAAAGACTTATACGATGACGATAGCTTTTGTACAGTGCTATGAACATGGCATTCCAGCTGGACGTGACGAGGAAGTGGGTTCTTTCTCGAACACGTACTCTGTACACGACTGACCGGCTTGCAGATTTGGAAATGCGGGCTTCGTGGTTTTCTGGATGATCAACTTCGCCGGTTTGGCCGCTATGTGCGCTCCTTATTGTTTTCATCGTTTGAGGGTACTAAACCCCTTGATTATCTTAGGTGTATGACTCTAGAGTCTATGATCACGCTTTTAACTCCTAAAGGGATTCCTTTCTTCATGTTGCTCTGGATCATCAGTAAGTCGGCTTTTGATTTCCTTGTCCACATATCAATACGGTCAACTGATGTTTTGTTCATCCAGCGAACTTGTCGGTTACGCTCTTCCCCATCGAAGTGCTCCCTACGCTATTTAGGTACGGCTATGCTTGGCCTTTCTACAACACATCTGTTGCATTGCGCACTGTCATCTTCGGTACGGAAAACCATTGTAAGTGCCGTTTGAAATTCAAACAGTCAAAGCGCTCACAACATATATAGTGGGGAGATCGTTTGGAATTCTGTATGGATGGGCTGCACTTTCTTGCCTTACCCTATGTCTCTTTCAGTGGATGCGTCGACGACCTACTAAAGCGGAAGTTTCAAAAGATATCAGCTCACCTAGCTCTAATACTGTAGTGTTGAGCAGACCGGAAAAATCGAAAGCGGAGGCTTGAATTACTCAATAGATCTAGATATACCATATACACAGCTCAATGCTTATTTATACCAACTTTTAATTACTACCCTAACTCAGAACAATATTATTTACGCTCTTGTGCTGCTTTCACTTTTCACGACGCGATTTCGCGAGAAACCTGAAATAGGGGCAGAGTGGCTGTGCCATGAACAAACGCGACCAAGCAGTGACGGTCTTGTCCCAAATTTAATGTTCGCCTCCTCGTAAGTACCTCAACTATCAGTTAAGTACCTCGTTCAAGCTTCAAGCAAATCCACATCCGAATCAAGGATTCTACGCGATCCATGACCTAATATCCTGTGGATACAGAGTCTTATATGTCCCACTGCCACGTGCATAGATGACTGAGTGCTGGCCTTAAGTTTAGCCCGACAACATACTTGAGACAATGCTCTGTGCGGTATGTTAATTCCACGTTTCTTCGAGTTACTTTCAACTCAAAACCTTCGCATTAGCTGAATGCAGCTTACATCCGCTGCCACAAACGCTATCAGGAAGTACCGACCTCGCAATATCACCAGTGTCTTGACGAGACAAACGTTGACCACCCCTCGGTCTGCTGGCGTAGCTGCTACCCAAAAACTACGCAGAATGCCGACTCGCCCTGCGACGGGAGTTTCGTCGTCTTCGCTACCTATGGCCCGGCTGGGTCTTGCAACTCCTGCCCGTTTCAATTCGACCAACGCAGCAGCTCCAAAACCAACTTGCGGCTTATCCGCCCAACGTGTGGGCGAACCGACAGTTTCTTCCTTCTTCGAAACGTCAACCTCGACCTGGCAGTACATCGTCAGTGACCCAGGTACGAAGAAGGCAGTAATCATCGACCCCGTACTCGACTATTCGCCCGCATCTGGCGAGATTACGACGAAAACGGCTGACGGACTCCTGGCCTTTGTTGAGCAGCAAGGTCTGGACGTCGTCATGCTTCTCGAAACACACGCCCATGCTGATCATCTCACCGCTGCTCAGTACCTCAAGTCTCGCTTAGGAGGGTCCGTTCCCGTTGCGATTGGGAAGAGGATAAAGGCGGTGCAGAAGACCTTCGCTAGGGTGTACGGGGTTCCTGCTGAAGAGCTTGAAGGGTGCTTCGACAAGCTTTGGGAGGACGACGAGAAGTTCATGATTGGGGAGCTGGAGTGCGAGGTGATGCACCTCCCTGGTCATACCCCTGATCATGTTGGGTACCGTTGTGGCAAGGCGTTGTTTGTGGGAGACGTTATATTCTATGTACGTCGTTCGCCCTAGTCCTCGTTGAACGGAATGTCTCACATTGTTTCTAGCCAGACGTCGGGTCTGCTCGTGCAGATTTCCCAGGGGGCTCGCCGACCGACCTCTACAAATCGGTGCAGCGAGTTCTTTCCCTCGACCCGGATCTCCGAATCTACGCCGGACACGACTATCCTCCTCCTGGCGGACAACCTGGCGAGCGCTGTTGGTCGCTGGTCTCGGAACAGCGTGCCAAGAATGTTCACTTGAAGATTCCTCAAGTTGAACCAGCGCAAGAGAGTGGTGGGGTTGCTTCGAGCGGCACGGACGAGGAAGCCCTGAACGCCTTCATCGAATGGAGGGGACAGCGCGACAAGACTCTTGGTGCACCTCGCCTCCTTCACCCTTCGCTCCAGGTCAACATCCGTGCTGGCCGACTTCCACCAGGAGACGGGACTGGTCGCCGGGCGTTCAAAATCCCGCTCAAGGTTCCCGAAGGGATGTAAATCTTTTGCCTTTCTCAGTTTAATTGAGCTCTATTTTTGTTCTGCTTCGCGTCTTCAGTCAGCTTCTGTTCTCGTTGATTAGGATCCATGTCTCTTGTGCAACTATCTACATCCAGCGTGCTTAATCACACCTTCTTCTCATGACTCCACGTTGGCGTGTTCTTTTTCGTGCTTTGATATTCTCGGGCAACCGGTTTTGGAGGTGCGTTCTTCACATGAGCTCGATTCCGTTATCCTCTGATATTCGCGTGTAATACATAGCTGTTGGATATTCCTGAAGTGGTAGTGCTCCTGCGACATTGGCCCGAATTGAGTCCGCAATTCAAGTCTAGTACTTGAAGCTGTAACCCTCGTTGATCGCAAACGCACCCTAACCCTCCACTACACTTGTGGGGGTATTATTCATGTTAACGTATGTTTCCTGCGAAGAATCTATGCACCTCAGACGCAAAGGGAAAGTAATGGCACACACTCAATGCTGCAGACCCGTCATTTCCACTTTCAGATCGATACATGGTGAACGCATGAGCAAGGTTTATTTTTGAATCGTTCGAGGGAATCTCGGAGGCCGGATCTCAAAGGGGTCGATCGTCTCACACGGTTTGTACAGACCATCCACCACTTGTCCACTACCTCTTTTAACGCCAACTCTCCCGCCTTTGTCGTTTCTTCACTCTAGTCTCTCTTTCGCCCCGCATTGTCACATCTTTGCCAAACCACCCCGCACGCGTCACGATTAACACAACGACGACGAGTTACGATGGTACAGGTTCCCAATATCAAGCTTAACAACGGTCTCGAGATACCAGCTGTTGGGTGCGTATTGCGTAGCCTCTACGTCGTCTACGATAATTATTAACATCGCCTTATGCGTCTTATCTTTGTGCGTAGATTCGGGCTATGGAAGGTTACTGAGAACACTGCGGACGTTGTGTACGAGGCGATCAAGGCTGGATACAGGCTGTTCGATGGTGCTTTTGGTACGCCGCTTTCCCCGCCCTTGTGTTGTTAGTGATTACTGAAGGTGTTTGATAGATTATGGTAACGAGAAGGAAGCAGGAAAAGGCGTTAAGCGTGCCATCGATGAAGGACTCGTTAAGCGGGAGGACCTGGTTATCGTATCCAAATTGTGGAATACATTCCACGAGAAGGAGAGGGTTGAGCCAATTACTCGCCAGCAGTTGGAATGGTGGGGACTTGAGTAAGCCATACCTTTAATCTTCCGTCGAGTGTCACTCATGGTGCGATAGTTACTTTGATATTTTCTACATCCACTTCCCCGTGGCTCTCCAGTACGTCGATCCCAAGGACAGCTACCCCTCCGGCTGGCACAACCTTGAAGGCAAGGTCGTAGAGAGCAAGGCGAGCATTCAGGAGACGTACCAGGCTCTAGAGCATCTTGTCGATATCGGGCTCGTCAAGAGCATTGGTATTTCGAACTTCCAGGGAGCGTTGATCATTGACCTCCTTCGCTATGCCCGCATCCCGCCTGCGGTCCTTCAGGTCGAGATTCATCCGTACCTTGTTCAAACCGCCCTCGTTGACCTTGCTAAAGAGAAGAACATTGTTGTTACCGCATATTCCTCGTAAGCCGTTTGAGCTTAAATTGGAGTCGCTCATACTAACTGGTATGTATAGATTCGGTCCGCTATCGTTCGTGGAGCTTGGATGGGATAGCGCGCACAGTACTCCTCCCCTCTTTGAAAACCCGGTTATTACTGGGATCGCAAAGAAGCATGGAAAGACGCCGGCTCAGGTCTTGCTTCGGTGGGCGACTCAGCGTGGACTTGCTGTTATCCCCAAGAGTTATTCGCCCCAACGATTGCGGGAGAATCTCGAGCATATCAATTTCAACCTCACTGAGGATGAGCTTAAACAGATCACGGGCCTGAACAAAGACATTCGCTTCAATAACCCACCTGATTATCTCAACGGTACCTTGTACATCTTCGCGTAGGTAGACGAGAGGAAAAGCATGTGTATTTCGAATTTATTGTAGCGTGTCTCGAACTTTGATGAATAAAATGTACTTGATTGAGTGGTGCTGAGCACCTTTTGGACTTTCTATCTGCGGAACAAGGAGGACTCGAGTGACTCGAGTAAGCGCCCGGGTTTGCCTTATTGGCGGCGGTGTCATTAGTGATAGTGGCCCACGTGTTACATATGTTACTGATTTGATGATCACAAAGGAGCATTGCCACTCTCGTCCCATCTCTACATAAAACCACGACGACGACGGCCCACAGTTTGCCAACACATCGCTCAATGACCACCACCGAAATGCCAGCGATTATGAGGAACCTCGAAAGCCTTGAAGATATAACCTCGGACGACTCGGATTCCGGAGCGCCCATCTTGCAGCCCATCACGAAGGAAGAATTGAGGGCTACCCGCGCCGAAAGACGAGCAGTGAAAGCAGCCGAGATCCATGCGAAGGCTGAGGTGTTCAAGAGAATGGTGTGTGCTCGTTGTGGTGTTACGGATGTCTATTTCGTCTGACGGTGCTTGGATAGGGAGACGAGCTGTTCGCGAAGGAGCGTTACCAGGAAGCGTATATTCCTTACCTCGAAGCGAGCCAGATCTGGCCATCCAACATCAAGTATTATCTACTGCTAGCAGCTGTATACTCGAAGCTTGAATGGTCAGTCCCTCTTCCATACCACACCTTTTACGGACCTGACTGCGACTAGGTATGAGGAAGCTGCGCATGCGGCAACGAGGGCGTTGACTCTTGATCCCAAATCAGTGGAGGCTCGTTACTTGCGGGCTCTCGCTCGATTGGAGCAGAGGCTTCTGACTGCGGCCAAGATCGGTGAGTGTTGATCTGTTATCGGGTGTATGTGTGTGTTCTGAAGTGTGCTGTAGACCTAGAGCTCATCGTCGGGCATGATCCTTCGCACAAGGATGCGCAAGCGTCTCTTGCCATCGTTCAACAGTCGTTTGACGACATGGATCGCTTGTCGTCCCTGCAACAGGGGTCCTCTGATGTTCCGTCGCAGCCGCCACAGCCGACTGCGCATGACCTCAACCTCTCGTATCCGAACTTTGATGACGAGCCGCTTGAGGTGGACTCGGTGTCCAATTCTAGCGACTGCCATCATCGAGGGAACGGCGTACCTTGCAGATTCTACAACAGAGGGAGATGTGGGAAGGGCATCGCGTGTCCTTATTCGCATGCTCCGGATGAGAAGAGTGTTCGTGACGAGCTGTGGGTGTTTCTTGTATCCGTCTCTATTGTTGTGCTTGACTTATTAATGCGTTTATAGGGGGCACAACGTCTGCATCTACTTCCTTCTCGAGACCTGCAAGTTTGGAGAAACCAAGTGCGTGTACTCGCATACCAAGGACTATCTGCCGAGCCGTGGATGGTGGTCCGACCCGGAGAAGACGCAAAAGATCAAGGGGATAATTGAGCTCACGGAGAAGACAGCGAAGGAGCAACGTGCGCTTACGCAGCTGCTTCGCAAGCAGCAGTCGAAGGCTGGGCTGGCGAAGCTGAAGGGCAGGTCGTCGAGGGCACCAGAGACTGCGACGGCGAAGGAGAATGGGGAGGAACAGGGGAATGATGCGGATTCTGAAGCGAAGGAGAGGAAGACGAAGGGGAAGAGACCACAGTCAAAGCGTAGAAAGCCCAAGAAGACGAACGGGGAGGAGCCGGCAGTTCCAGTGGGTGAAGGAGCTGCGCCGAGTTCTGTACCGTCTACAGAAGCAAAGGTCGCTCTTGAGGCTAATGGCGACAATGGTAAAGATACTACGCCTGCCCTCAACCTGGCCCAAGTGCCCCAGGATGCGAAATCGCAATAGGCTGCGCAGAGCTGAAGTATCCCAGGAGGCGCTGTGGTTTTAACCAACTTGTAATTTATGTGGCAAAAATATCCCGTTTTAAAAAGATTTTTGACTTCAGCATTGCGGTACGAGCTCCAAGGGATGGCCCGTGCATGTACTTGCGGCACGTCAACGATTTGAACAAACAAGTCATCACAACGCGACTGGCGCTAATTGTGGTTCTTCGACGCCACTTGGCCCCTCTCTTGTTTCTCGCCACCACATCTACACTTTCTCATTTTTACTGGTTAACGTTCAAAAGGTAACTACCCACGAGAATGGATAACGATAACGAGCAGCGGCAAGGTACACGATGTCAAAATTGTGTACACTGCTCCCCACTCACCTTACCCCTGGGTTACAGGTTCGCCGTTGCTCTCAGTAGCACAGAATATTTGGAAGTCGCAAGGCCTAAGCAGAGACCTTACACAAATCTTTTCGATTCACCCCGAAACCGCCAAAGGAGCCAAGTCGAATGTCAAGGTATGTGCTACGTAGCCACTTTCTCGCCACCACTCAGAACTAACAACGTATCTCTTCTTTGAAGCTACGATCACGCCAGGACTTTCTCGACCATGTAGCTCTGACATACACGGACGAGGAATCAAAGGTGGGGCGAGACGCCAGCAAGAAAGCGCGAGAAGAGGATAGGATCCGGAGGCTCACTTCGCTCAACACCAAACGCCGCATCGTGTTTAGCCACTGGCCCCGTCCACCAGCCAAAGCCAAAAAAGCTGCGGATAGAGACGATGAAGGGGAGGAGAGACGCATCATCACGCCCGAAAAATCGACAATTGGAAGGATGGCGGGGAACGGGCTGGATTTGTGGGCCGCGACACTGTTCGACTTTTACATTGTCCAGCGCATCCCGGGCATGGAGGGTCTCAGAACCTACTCTACAGGGGGCAAGCTCTCAGTGTTTATACGAAAGTACGGCAGCAAGGGAGATTTGGAGGCAGCGAAGGTGCAGTTGCAAAAGGCGGACTGGGAGGATGAACCGAGGATTGTCCTGCCGCATGACGTGAAGACGTCAGTACGCGCGTTTGAGAGAATGCCCATGGCGCAGTTTATGCCGATTGCGGGCAAAGGCAAGCGAAGTGAAAACGATAGGAGTGTTGTATTTGGCGAAGGAGTCGTGGTATGTCGCTTACCTTTACGCTTGATAGCCTGTTTCTCTGATGTACTGTAATACAGCCGTTCTCCAGCTTGCGACCGCGGGCCAAGCTACAGCACCGGCTTGCTGTGCATCGCCTCCCCAAGAAGTTGGTTGTGCACGATCCGTTTGGCTTGACGGAAGCTCGCCGATCCAAGCTTCAAAAGTACCTCGATGTCCTGAAGGACGGCAAGGGTGCATTCTCGTGGCCATTACCCTCTGAGGATATTCCCGAAAGCATGCCAACGAACGTCACTCCATCGCGAGCCCAATCCCCGGCCGATTCCCAAACAGTGTCCGATTCGAACGCGAGTGATACCGAACCCACCGCCTCCGCCACTCCTCCGCCTGCCACTCCTCCACCGTCCGCCCTCGTCGATGTTACCTACGTCTACGATCTCCACCTGTCATCGCAAGGCAAGGAGCGCCTCGCCAAGGAGCTTGCGCAGCTTGAAGAGACGAAGCGGAAGGTGCGAGATGCAGTGGCGAGATTGGTCAAGGACCCACATACCAGGAACGTGCCCGAGGTGGCAGAGTACGAGTGCGGGTTCCTGAAGACGCCGACGGAGGGTGCCCGTATGCCGCCGGAGCGAGATGAGAAAACACGGCCCTGGGTGTACGCGCTGCATAGGCCACCGCCGTGGTACGAGGTTGGTGAGGAAGGAAGCTCGGGTGGGGTTGAGGATGATGAGGTGGAGACGGATGGCGATGGAGATGTGAAGATGGCAGGTGTGGAGGGGGAGGATAAGGAGGTCAAGGCAAAAGTGCATACCCCCGAAGCGCACCTTTATCTCTCGCCTAGGTCGTATCGCGGGTCTGGCAACCACTCGATTGTGTATGGCGCCGAATGGGAGCTTCCGCGCGGAGTGCTGTTCGATGGGTCGTTGAAGACGGGTGATGAGGAGGATAACGAGAGGGAAGGCGAGGTTGTGATGTGCAGGGAGTGCGTGCTTGAAAAGGCCAATGCCCTCATCGAGGCGGAGGATGGACCGAACGAGGAGAAGATTGACAGCAAGTGGGTCGAGAAGAGTGGGTGGTATGAGATTACGCGCAAAGGGAGGAAGGGGCAGTCGCTTTCGATTATCGACGATGAGGGCGAATATGGGGAGCCGGGGGAGGAGGTGGAGTTTTTGATCCACCCTGGCAAGGATGCTAGAACGCAGTGGGACTATCGAGGTCCGCTGAGGGTTGTGCAGACGGATGTACCGTGGCAGGACGTCCGGTACCCGATCTGCGAGCACCCGGAGGTGCTGTCCAAGGCGAAGGCGTTGAGGATGGACATTCGGCGAGAGGAGAGATGTGTACCGACGACGGCGACTGTGTGTGTGACGGCCAAGCTCAGCACCGGCGACGAGCATTTGGAAAGGGAGGCGGCGAACTACCAGACGTTCCCGGATCATTTCTTCGAGCATTGGAATGGGTTCAATATCATTCGACCGATGTTGGATCCGGTACCTGTGGGGGCATTGGTTCCTCAGTTCTACGGCTACTACACAACGAGGAACGGAGGCGAAGGCAGGAGCGCGATAATGCTGCTTGAGGACTGCGGGGAGCAAGTTGGGGATGTCGATGAAATGAGCGTCGATGATCGGTGAGTTTCTCAATACTATATCTATTTACAAACACTGACATGCTGTTTGTTTTAACCCATGTTTTAGCCAGGAATGTGCCTCGCTCTTTTACAGGATGCACTGCGAGAACTGGGTGCATGGCTCGGCATATACGAGGAACGTGTTGGTCCAGGAAGGCCCGTTGAACAAATTCCCTCTGTTCCGGATGCTGGACCAGCGCCAGAATCCGACGGCGCCCCCGAGAAAGAGCTTCAGGCTGATCGATTTCGGGAGGAGCCAGAGCTCTAGCGGTCAGGCAGAGATATATCCCGAGAGCAGTAAAGTATCAGAGTTGTTTCGAGTTAATTAGAAAACGCAGAATTGAAATGAATTTTGATTGTTTGCAAATCCACTTGTTAATTGGGCAAGGTTAAAGATCTGCGTCGGGAGGTCAATACTCTTTCCAGCCGATTTGAGGCAGGTCCGTCTCAAATCGCGTCGCCCTTTGCAGCTGGGATTCAGGGACCGCCGCCGCCTACCGAAACAGATTATATCTCAGAGGATGAAGATATGACATGGGGGGGTTTGGAATATATGGACGGCATTGAAGAGGGTGAGTCTTCAATCTGTGGTTAGCAACGGAATCCTAACCAGCTATTTTGTTTTATTGTAGCCCGCCCTGTACCTGCAGAAATTGCGGATCTTCCAGCTGATAAAGCTCTGGGCGAGGTTTCAGAGGAGGCCCTTTTGATCAGCCTCTCAAAGATCGTTGGACCCAACGCCCAATGGAGGAACAGGAAGCAGCGGGGTTAAGGGCTCGATTTGAAACCGTAGAGGGTTAAGGGCTCGATTGAAAGACTGTAGAGCGGATTCGCTCTAGGATCACACCCTACGCTCTACACCCTACACCCTACACCCTGCACTCTGCACTCTGCACTCTGCACTCTGCACTCTGCACTCTGCACTCTGCACTTAGGGTTAATGGCTACTTTTGTTTTAGCTCCTAGGTTTTGTAGGGCAGGGTCAGCTAGGGTGAGGCAGGTTTTGTGCTGGGTACTGCAGGTTTGAGGTAGGTACTGCAGGTTT
>ML210221.1:0-54525 GCA_004369085.1 Coprinopsis marcescibilis
TATGAGAATAAGTGTATGGGTGCAACAGTAACGGTACCTGATGATACCGGAGAGCGCAGACGATAACGTCTAGCTATAGAGATAGTGGAATAGACTGCAGAGGCAGTAAAGACAATTGGATAGCTCTATAGAATACAGAGTAAGGATACCAGTATTTATACTGTGTAGGAGAGGCTATGTAAAGTGTTCATGTGCAGTCGTATCACATGTAGATAAGAGTATCAGTAAGTGTATAGCAACGTCTGACTAGATATGAGTCACATAGAGTCATAAGAGATAAGGATGAGTAAGACTGAAGGCATAGCTGTATGGCTGCGTACATAGCATATGATATGGAATGGAGAGACAAGTAAACAAGTATGCAATATAGAATTCCAACATGCATTTGTCTTGATGTTCCACTGTCAGAGATGGTGTAACAAGTAGATTGAATATTTTTAGGTAAATTATATAATTAATTCCAATTTCAGTATCAGTAGCAATAACTGCTACCATACCAACACTTGCAGCAAGCCAAAGATTGTAGAGTAATCAATTTCAATCAAGTTTGTTGTTTTCATACTACACTGTGTTAGAAATCTTGTTTAGGCAGTCCACCAGTGTGCAATAGCTTGCAACGGAAGGCGGCCTTCTCGGTGTAGTTATAAAAGGCAATTCCGTGGAACGGAGCCCCCAACATTACCCAACGACCCGGGAACGCCGCCGAGAACTTCGGGAGGATGCCATCCAACGGGGCACGACACCACCAAGATCAAGAGAATAGCCTGCAACGGTGATCCGTTGCCGGCGATTTCTGACATGGGTTGAATCTCCGCTCGGGAAGTTAGTTCTTCCCACGGTATGGTAGCTTGGCGCTCGCGTGCAGAGTTGAGCAACGCCTTACAATCTTTTACGAGGTCAAGTTTCCGTTACATTTCATACATGTTCTTATGCCCTCTCTTCACGGTCACAAGCACTCAGAATCCGTCAACCAAAACCGAAAAGCTCAATTAGCGAACGCTTACAATGAATTGGGCAAGGAGTTGGCTTCACAGAAGGTGCGGGTCGTCGGGAATTACACGTTGGGCAAAGTTATAGGCGAAGGTGAGTCGGAACGTTCGTCATATCTCCCGCTCCCTTTAATACCTGGTGGCAGGTGCTTATGGCAAAGTTCGCTTGGGGACACATCGTCTCACCTCAACTCGTGTCGCAATCAAGCAAATCCCGAAGGCAATGTCGGCGGCGCTCACTCGGGAAATTCACCACCATCGACAGCTACATCATCCTCATATCACGCAGATGTACGAAGTCATTGCCACAGAGTCCTCGATTTGGATCGTCACGGAGCTCTGTTGCGGGGGCGAGCTCTTTGACTACCTTGTGGAAAAGGGCCGCTTATCGGAGGAGGAGACGAAGGTTCTGTTTGGTCAACTATGTCTTGCCGTGGCATATCTACATGAAACCGGTATCGTACATCGGGATCTCAAACTCGAGAATGTGCTGTTGGACGAGCGTTGCCGTGTCAAGTTGGGGGATTTTGGGTTCACTCGCGAATACGAACGCGGAACTTTCATGGAGACGTTCTGTGGTACGACCGGCTATGCAGCTCCGGAGATGCTACAAGGAAAGAAGTATCAGGGGCCTGGTGAGTTATTCTGTGTCCTAGGAGTGCCATGGAACTGATGTGTCGCAGAGGTCGACGTTTGGTCTTTGGGTGTGATCCTTTACTGCTTACTCACTGGAACTCTCCCGTTCGATGACGATGACGAAGAGGTTATGAAGCAGAAAATCATCCAAGGGGACTTCGAGGACGCTGCTTGGCTTTCCTTGGGTGGGTTCACAACGAATCTAGTTGCTATCGAGACTAATTCGCAGTAGAATCACGGGATCTCCTCAAGAATATCCTGGTTAGAGACCCATTAAAACGATACACGATTCCCCAAATACTTGCACATCCCTGGTTCACACTTAAGGAACTCACGTATGAGCCCGATTCTCCCCTATCTCTTGATGACAACCTATTACAAATTCCACGGCCCTCAACCCCTGACAATTCGTCCAGCACCATACCAGCGCAAACGGGAGAGCACAGCACAGGAAATGGCCTAACGAATGGGCGACATGGCGGGCTTCTTAAACTCGGCACAGAAATTGCTGGGTCAGATCCCTTCAACAGCTCTGCGAACCCGGTCGGAGGGGATATAGCACAAACACCTACCAACCGGCGATTTTCCACTTCAGATAGCGAATCGCTCCTCCCAGCGACCCCAATCGAAGAAGATATTCCTGAAGCGAAATCAGTCAGGATACGACCGGTGTCTTGGTCTAACTCGTCCGGGTCGAAGGCACCTCCTGCAAAAATCCGCACTCCCGCACGCACCAAACGGCGTTCCGTTTCATCCGTCATGTCACTTACCGCAGAGGCAAGTCAACAAAGTGACGAGGATCCCACACTGACACCCCTCCCGCCACCGACATCACGCGACTTGGATTTCGCGTCGCTTTTGACTACTCCGACTCCCATCATTTTCTCAACCACCCTCGAAAGGGAGCTCTTGAATACGCTCAGCACTTTGGGCTTAGATACGGCCCAGATAGTGCACTCCGTTTTGACCGATGCGTGTGACTCGGCAGGGGCACTCTGGTGGATATTAAGGAAGAAGGCAGAGCAGCGTAAACTGGACGAAGGTGATAATATTGGACTCATAACTTCCCCGATTGCGACTGAGGTGCCTAAACGACTCACCACTAAAGGCATCGAATGGGAAGACGACGGTGGCTCTCCACAACAGGCCAAGAAGGCGCGCAATAAAACCCATTTTGGAATTCAGACAGACCCAACGGACGAGTATCAACAGATCCATTTGTTCAACAACAAGCCCACTCCTCAGCTTGCGTTTGTACCTCCTACCCCTACATTTGCTAGACCGACCACACCTCCCCGCACAGTTTCTCCCACTAGGTATCCTATGCTCTCCCCCTCTTCATCAACAATCACAACCGAAATGGGTCCACGGTCATATCCCTCGACTCCTGGAAGCAGCATGAAGGACAAAGACGGTTCTAAAGGAAGGAAGAATCGTTCAGGAAGTGTCAGCATTATGCAGCGAGCGACAACTGCCTTGGAAGCAGCGGGGTTGGTTCGCAAAAAGTCTTCAGAGGCTGTACGCGAGGAACGAGAGCGGGAAAGGGAGAGAGAGAGGGAAAAGTCTCGAGAGCACGAGCGACGTGGAACAAGTGGAGAAGAGTCACGCTCCTCCCATTCCAACGAGTTCCGACATGGACCATCGAAGCTGACAAAGTCGCCCCCTCTTAAACCGCGGGACAACGCTGTTCCAGCGACGCCTCCACCCAGCGAGACCCATGGGTCGAATCAGATAGGTTCGCCGTGGGTTATAGCAGACCGAGAAGCGTCACACACAGCCGGCCCATCGTATCCAGTCAGCGCCATACGTGGAGAAATGGTGCATTCACATAGCGCTCCTAATTTGGACAGTGTTCTTCCAGCAGTCAAACCACCGACATTAAGGAACAGAGCAAATATTTTAACTTCGCTCAGACTTTGGTTTAACGAGGATAAGAAAGGGAAACGGAAGGACCCCGACCGCTCAGGTCGCGTTCCGTCTACTCCTCAAACACCCTACACCCGGCCCACATCGGTCCCTGGAACAGGCAAGCGACGAGGAAGCAATGCAAGCACCAAGGTTGGAAGAAGCAACACTCACCGTGCAAAGCGGCCCTCTATGTCATCTCGCCGGTCCAGCAGCGTCAACTCCAGGCGATCATCCGTCGCATCGATGCAGATTCCGAACCTTGATTCCCCCCAGCAACTATCAACCGTTCGCGCGATGGAGACTCACACTCCAAATTCAGAGCGTGACCAATCTTCAAGGCCGTCATCCATTCATAGTATATCCAACAGGCCAAGACACCGTAAATCACCGTCCGTTAGTTCTACCGGATCGTTGCACCTGAGAGCCGCATCACCCATAGGAAAGTACCATCGACGAGCTGGATCTGGATCCTCTACTCGCGTTATTCGACAATCAGTAGCGAGGCCACCTCACGCTCGCTCCAATTCTGCGACATCTTCCATTCATTCCCCACCGTCATCACGTCCAACATCGTTCTATGAACAATCCGAAACCGAGGCACCTCGCAACTCTTCCCCTTACCGCAGCCGCAGGCAACTAGACGAGAGCACACCTCGTCGCCCGGGCAGCGCAAACGGTGGCACGACCTTCATCGCTCAGAAGCGTCCTGGACCATTCAACAGTCCGGCGTTTGGAGGTGGTACACTTGGGAAATCAAGTTGGAAGAAATCATGGGGATTAGAACCACCAGGCTGGCAAACCAGGACCGCGCAGCTTCCTGTTGAGGTTCTCGTCATATCAACCCCGTCTAATGAGCCTGTCATGCTGCGCGACGTCTTTTCCGGCCGCAACTCTCTCAGCCAAGCGGGGGACGATAGCGATTGGATTGATGAAGATGACGATATCCCATTTGCAGGTGGACTGGGGCAGCAAGGAGCGTCCATTTCGTCTTCTTCAACTTCGAGTGTGCAGGCGAATCCTGAGCCTGTTGTAACACTTTCTCCTGCGCCAAGAGGGAACCGCAGCAACAAACGTAACACCAAAGCTGGCTCTGCGACTGGGACGGTGCTGAGTGGCCGCTCCAAACCTAGTCAATCACCGGCCGGAAGACATTCGCCACTTCCCCCTGAGAGCACTGCAGTGGAGAATAGAGGCGGTCGGAGACAACTGCCGGCAGGACGCGCGGGTCCTGCTTTTAAACATGCAATTCAAGAAGAAGACGAAGACGAAGAAGAAGATTAATCTCGTATCTTTCTTATCTACAAGCATATGGTTTATATCTGGGATTTAGATTTAGTTACTAATCGGTGAACGTTGAACGTTGAACATTCAACCTTATTGCTGGGTTTTTTCTCTTTTTTTTGCCTTCTTTTTTGTTACGAAGAACACTTGGATTCCATTAGTTTGCGATATACCCCATATCTCTGTATTATCTGTTTTTTCTTATATATTTGTACGAATAGGGCAAAGCAAGGCGATGTGAGAATCTTGCACAGGTATGGTCGCAGTCTTTGGTCACGAGAGTGTTGACGATGGCTGTGTCACGCAGGGCCAAACATGGATACCTGTGACGCTGGCGGGAGCATGCTCGCCTGCGGCTTGCCAAAGACTTTGTTAACGAGCTCTTCATTTATCGCAACGGTACGCTGAAAATCCTTTGAAACTTGGTTATTACCATCCTAATGCTATTGCTTGGACGATTCCGACAGACTTCTACCTCCACGTCATGTTTGTAACGTCCCCGCCACCTCCGAACAGATATTAATGCAATTACCCATCGCAGGTCCGAGCCTTACGACCCTTATCTCCCTCGCGCTGGTTCATCGAGTGGAAATGGCGCCCCTCCTGTTCCAGGAGCAGGCAATGCAAAGACTGCTGCTATCCAAGCGCAAATAGACGACACAGTCGGTATCATGCGAGAGAACATCACCAAAGTGGCGGAGAGAGGAGAGCGACTCGACTCATTACAAGACAAGACTGGTACGCACCCGGCGTGTCTGCTGCTCCTATTTTGACAAAGTTGGCTGACCGTATTTCACAGACAACCTGGCTGTTTCAGCTCAAGGATTTCGACGGGGAGCAAACAGGGTACGAAAGGTATGTAACATGGTCCATGCACCGCCAAGTTCGCTTGCTAATTCCATCGACTCTTTTCAGAACATGTGGTAAGCGACCAGTTGCAAGCCTACCTAGTCCTTTTACTAAGATACTGTTGCTCTTGTTACAAGGTGGAAGGATATGAAGGTGCGTTGCATCAAAGTCGATGATGTCTTGACAATGACCTTGGCCCTTAGATGCGAATCATCATCGGCGTCGCCATCGCAGTCATTATCGTTATTATTGTAGTCTCGATCGTGAAAACAGTCAAGAAAGACTAGACGCTAGTCTTCACTTGGGATTGCGATGTTCGATATTACCCGCCTCTGGCATTACCCCGGACAGGTTGTTGTATCTATGTTTTATTAATTTCTCCTTCGCGCGATTTGCTGTTTGCGTGGGTGTATCAGTAGTGAGGCACATATGCTATATTGGAATAGGACTATGTGATGGTGCACAAACGGACCCTTTATCTATACCCTACCGTTTTCGATGATAGTATTTCTCTTAGACCGCGGCGCAAGGTCGAAAGAAAAATGGTCGTATAAAATCGTGTGCAGGCCATATGACATAGGGAACCAGTAAGTAACAACAAGCGGTTTAGATTTATCGTCCAGCCTTGCCGCCCTTCATCTGCTGCTTCGACACCTTGGGTCCGCTGGGGATGTTTTGTCTCGTAGCAGGCTGCATAGGGAATCAACGCAAGAAGCCATGACAGAACCGCTCTACACACCTTTGCCTTCTTTGCCTCCTTGTCCCGCTTCTCGGTCTTTGCCTTGGCAATGGCAGCCAATCGCTGTTGCGTCCTCACGGCAGCGGTCTGGTTTCGCTTGGCCTGGATGGCACCGAGGTCAGCACCGACGATACCACGCTGGTGCTTGACGGTGCGGCGGGACCTCTTCTTGGCAACCTCCTCAGTGATACCCTTCTTGTGCATGCGGCGGTAGACGACAGTCCATGCAATCTTGCGGGGATTTTTACGTTGGAGGAAGAGGGAGGCGGATTTCGAGCCTGCGAAGCGGAAGACCTATATTTCCCCATAGCCTTCAGACACTACACTGGCATAATCGACGAGAGGGCCAGTCCGCACCTTGCTGTCACCCCGGACAAAGAGTTTGCCCTTGCTGGGGTAGATTCGGTAGCCGGAGAACGAATCGATTTCGACCTTCTATTAACATTAAAGAACAAGACATTCAGTCATTTGCAGCAGGCAGCAAAGACACAGAGACACGCACCATCTATATTTGCAGAGTTCAGAGGGGAACCGCAATCAGCCAATGAATTCCAAGGGGACATCAGAACGTCATCCAAGCCCCAAGACCAGCATCCAGCCTCAGTTCCAGCGAATTTGACGATAAGACCGCCGTTTTGGTGCAGAGACGTGCAGGATCGAGAGTTCTGGAGGCCTGGAGACGCATAGGGACAGAATTTGGGCTCACCTTGGCGGTTTTTGTCGGGGTGTCTTCGTCGTTGGTCCTCTTGCAGAGCGAGGCGACGAACCTGGCCGGCAAGTGCCGACAATTCCCCACGTGACTTTAATTCTGCCGCGCTTCAACTCGGAATTTGTCGCGTCACTGTCCTTGTTTCATTCACTACGAAAAAAAATACAGAAAGGTATATCTTAAGCTGATACAGGGAACTCCTTTGTCCAGGGCTTTCCGCCGTATCTTTCATTCCAGGGAATATGTGCCATGGTCACCATTCCTGTTCCAACAGAACTCTTCCTCACTATGTCCTTGGCTACCTTTACTACCTCTATCATCACGAGAGAATCCTTGGCTAGGTCTTGCTGATGGACGGCAGACAGGACCTGGATTCTCGATAGGTTTTTACACGTCAAAAGGACCTTTAATGTCTCCTTGAAATCTGTATTAGCCTCGGGTAACGTCTCGACAACCTAGCCTGCACTCACGGACTCTGCCCAGGCGGTCAACCGTAGCTCGCGAAGATTAGGAGTTGCCTTGACAATCCCTAGCAAGGCTAAGCCCCAACTGCAACGACTTGACTATTGAACTTACTCTGCAAAACATTCTTCGAGCCAAATCTTCCTTCCAACACTTCCACATGCTTACAACAGTCCCGAATGGCAGTAACCAACTGGCTGCCGTCCCCATGATTGCAGATCACAGTCCTTGCCGAAGGACATGCACGCAACACAGGATACGCCTGGGTTGGCAGGATGACTGTCTCAATCGAGGGAAATGACTTTCCCTCAAACCCTTTCTTGAACATGTTCATCATCTCTGTGTGGGCGAAATGTATGTTCAACGTCTTGAGGCTCGTAAGTGCCTTCAAACCCTCTGCAAATGCTGGCATAACAGTGTTCACCGAACACCTCGACAACACCACCCTCATATTCCTGTTGAGTGCCAAGTCAGCACCATCCTTGTATACCAAAACACACTAACCTGACCAAACCTGCAACCTTATCCATCTCCGGATCCGCCACACCCAGGCACTTTCTCTGCAACGCTTCAGAAATCCCCTTGTACCAGTGTCCCCCCGGGTTCCTCAGCACCGAAACCTCCATTGTCTCCCATAACATTGGCAAAAACACGATTCTCCACCGAGTGCACGTCTGCGATAACGCCCTCAACGCATCGGTTCTCTCCAGAATCCATGGAGGAAGCAAACGATGATTCGGTGTCTCCATCTTCAGAGTCGTCATCGTAATCGGACTCTTATACCATCCCACAACCTCCATCAGCAACTCTAGCGGCAGCTCTAAAGCAAGCGACCTTCCCTGCACCGACGGCGACGCTGTCGTCTTCTGTGCAGATGAAGAGTTAGCATTTGCACTGGGATTGCCACGTCGTTGTTGTTTAGCAGGACGAGAGTTCGGGTTGGCCATATTTCGAGTGGGCTTAACCAGCAGGTTCAGGTCGATGCTCTTTTCAATACATCGACATCTTTCGAGTCAACAGCCTCGCTACCCCAGGTGCGATCGGAACCTTTAGACAATCACCGCCTTTTATTCTAAAGAGGCAAGCCCGCCAACAGATATGAGTCGGGAGGGCGCAGGCTCGAGTCAATCAATTTCGAAAGGCATTCATGTGTTGCCGGCACAATAGTAGTATTATCAACAGGTCGAGTCACAATTACAGCATCTTCAATCACCTCCCATCCGCCTGCCTCCTATTTATCTCGTCCTGCCTCTTCTGCAACTCTTCACGACTCTACAAATAGCGTCAATTCACACCATCATTACAGCAAATCACCCGACGTACGGTCGCAGGTGGCAGATTCTCCAAGATCTTGGGATCCGGAACATAAGGGTCCCTTGCATGAAAAGCTTGGACAGGGTCACTCCTCAGCTGCTCTCGTTGTTCAGGCTGCAAGTCCGCAGGGTTGTTGGTTTTCTACACAATGAATTAAATCATCACCTTCCCGCGGAAGCAGATGTCACGTACAGCAGGGTGCGGCAAGATATGAAACGACTGCTCCTTTCCTTTCTTGTTCTGTTGGCTTGACATGACGATCGTAGTGAATGCAAGTATCACAAAGAGAAACCTGAAGCTGTTTAACGGAATCACTTTGTTAACTTTTGGGCTTTATAGTAGGGCTGGTGGTGGTCCTGGCTCAAGAAGGGGATTCATGACGAACCGTTGGCTGCTGGGCTCCATGACGATCGAGCTCCTCGTTCCAACTCATACGACGTACTTGGCGCTGCGGATACATTACAATCCCCAAATGACATCATTGATTTAATGTGGATTCAGGGGACTTGTGCTTCCCGTAGGCAGTCACACGGAGTCGTATCACTTGCGGAATATATCACACTGACTGGTATTAGATGGTCCAACCACTGGTGTGGTAGGGCGTCAGAAATACTGGCGAGGGCCACGTACGCAAAAGGCCCCAGGTATTTGGAGCGTGACCGTTAGGGGCAAATGACCGGATAAACCGCAGCACTTTGGATGTGATTTCTCTGCCTGGAGCCAGTGATGGGCGCCTATTAAATATGTGATAGCAGTGGATGTGACAGCGGTAGAAGAGAAATCTCTGTCTGAAATAACAAAGGGCAAGATGAATGTCTGGTTATTCAGGTAATCGATGTGACTGATGCCTTAGTTTGGCTGTTGATGGTTGTCGGGAGCAATAATTTATTGTCATCCTTCTTGCTTTCCGACTGTCATGATCTGAGCTTCAAGTCGAATACATTCAACCAACAGCCAACAATCTACTACTGCCTATCTGACTGTCTCCACCGTCTCCAACCAGCTCACATGTTGACTGTAGGTGCTGCTGCACTTTCCTGCTATTGTATTCATCCATTGTCCAACAGCAATCAGACGCCATAGCCAGCCTGCTTTCACTGGCAATCGAGGGAGGTGGCCCAGCTCTGTCGACATCGCCAGGGTCGGCCCCTGTAAAGGTCGAGTCGTCTCTCTCGACAAGCCTCAGCAACGGCGGAAAGCACCACCGGCGTCTTTCATCAACAGGGAAGACCAGGAGACGACTCAGCGATGCCAGGGAAGCCGCAAATCGCCCGTCGTAAGTTCACAGAACTTTATTTGTCTATTTTTGCTAACCGAGGTCTACATGATCTAGACCAGCGTTGCTGCAGTCTAACCCTGCGGCCCTGTCGCTCGCTTCATTGACCCTCTCATCCTCTCCTCCAATTTCAACTTCCCGCACACTCGCCCCAGCACCTCCAAAGGGTATGTCTACGTTGCTGCGCCTTTACCACAATCTGACATCTCGTTATCTCAGGCAGCAACATTCCTGTCACTTTGTCCCAGCAAGGCTCCATTACCGTGCACGTTAGCAGCGACCAAGACGACCACACAGCACCAATCTCCATACCTTCAAATGCCAGATCAGGCAAGAAACGCGGCATGGACCACAAGTGCGAAAGCTGCTCGAAGGCACGTCCACCTTTTCGCCAATTCCACTAATCCTTCTAAACATGGCACTTTTAGATCTACCGCCACCCTTCTTGCCTCATTAAGCACCGCTGGGAACACACGCCTCATTGGCGGGAGGCTTCCAAATTCGTCCTAAGCAAGCATCAACAAGTTCAATTACTAGAGGTACTTTCCACCAGACTTCACAAGTCAAAAATTTCAACCTATCCTCTAGGCAGCTGCAATCCTGTCTCACATGTCCCCAGCCGCCAGCGGGGGGAGATCACTTCCTGAAGATCGTTCCCTCTGGCCCTCCTTCCTCTCTGGGGGTTCATTACCCCCACCAGAGCCTCCCATCCCAACAAGCAGGATGTCAGCAACCGCAACCGAGTCTTCATCCCACAGTCAATCCAACACTTCATACCCCTCTCACCCAGCGTCAAGCTCAGTCCCCGCACGTGCCCTCTCATCCGGTCCACGCCTCCATGATTACGGCGTCGGACCAGGCGTCGTGACCCAAGTGCGTCCCGGCCTGATTGGTGTCACAAACTCGAACGGAGGTGTCGCAATCATCCCGGATAGAGCAGCCAGCACCGGCCCCTCCGAACCTCGTACCGTCCGCGGCACCACGCCCAGCCAGCCCGTCCCAGTTCCCGGCGGTCGCAACCCGCCTCACGGCGACACCTACAGCGGAGGAGGACGAGCATACCGCCAACGCGTACCACACGAAGACTTTGAGTCCTCCTGGGGCGGCTCGTTCGGCTACGGCTCCTCTCTCCGCTCAGGAGGCGGCCTCTCCCTTCCAAACAGCTCAATCAGAAGCAGCGGAAGCAGCCCAGACGAAAGCCTTAGCCGATCGCGGAGTGGTTCCATCGAGGGGGCGACCGGACGACGTAAAGAAAGCAGCGACAGTCCACCAAGTGAAGACGGGATCGAACTCGACTTGGATGGGATCTCAATGGACGAGGATCGCGACGACAGTGCCATCCGTATCATCGGAGGGGAGAATGGTTACAGTGCCAGGAAGGATCCCTCCAAGTACGGACTTGGTATTAAAGGTCGCTATTCCACCAGGTCCTCTGATCATCACACACCCATTGGCTACTCGCCCGGGTATGGGCGTGGGCATTCCGGCAGACACATGTCCAGGAAGGATGATGATGATTTGGACCCTGAATTCTCAGTCCGGGAAGAAGACGAGGACATGGACGACATGGATGTGGTGGGAAGGCTGCGCAGGCCGGTCCCTATCACCAAGAGGGAGGAAGAGTGGGATGGGATGGACATGGAAATGGATATGGATTAGTTCCGAAGCCCTTCCTTCCAGTTCGACCACATTGACCTCTCATGTCACCGTAGAAAGAACCTCGATGTTTCTTTCCGTTTCAGAGCCACATTCATTGTTAAATAACACTTCAACTTTCATCGACCCATGTATTACTATTACTACTACTTTCCACCGTCATCTTTCCCTTTCATCCTTGTACTCCTGCATCGATCTTTCATTTCTGGTGTATCATCATCTACGTCAATGTATATTTCTCCGACAACACTCTGTACAATATATGGACATTCTCTCTGTACACTACAACGTCATTCTTTCCTCGCTCGCTCTCTGTGTTATGAATGTATGCTTGATGAATGTTAGCTCTACACGCAACGTTAACCTCTCACTTAGATCTATGCTCCATCTATGGCCTCTACCTTGTACTAATAAACTTAGGCTTCAACTACCAACACAATAGACTGAGAACCGAGAAGGAGAGAGGCCTTTCTCTCGGATCCACAGGTACACCAAGCGGAGTAACAAAGATCAAACGTTCTTCACCCTTCTCCAACACCTGGTAAGCAAAGCCAAGTCCAAGGTAAGCACACGTACGTACACAGGCTACCGCGAAGATGACACTGCGCAGATCATAATCATAATCATAAATATAAATACTTTATATTAAAAACGAGAATTACAATTTGGTGCTCAAGCATAGCATACTCAAGTATCTAACCAAGATCCGACGGTCGAATAGAAGCCAAACGCATGATAGGGAAACATACCACGGACAGCAACAATATCCCTATACCATTCCAGCAAGAACAGCGTGAAAATCACCCCGAGAAGGAACGACAACACATATCCGAGGAAAGGTGGGAACGTAACCGCACAGATTCCTTGACACCAGGCCGCCGGTCCTGGTTCGTCTGCCACCACAAGCACCGATTCTTTCCCTTCCCTACCAGCCAGCTTCCCATTCGCAGCTATACCACCCACCGTCGTAATTCCACCAGTCACTGCCCTCCTCACCGTCACACTCCTCTTATCCCAGACACCAGCAGACTCCCCACCCGAATTCGGAAACGACCTCACCCCAAAAACCACATTCTTCGGCCAAAGCCCCTCAAAAATGGGGGACAACCGTCCCTTGGCCCGATTAGCCAACAAACCCGCACACGCAACCGCCGTTCCCCCAATCACCGTAACCGTCACCCAAACGATCCACATCCAACTCGTTCTCAGCCAATCGAGAACGGCCTGCTGATCACAACCACCTGGCCCTACCAGTCGTCCTGTAACTCCTACCCCCCGAGTCTGGTCATGTGCAGGTCCAGCAACTTGAATGTCCGAGGTCTCTCGGAAATCCATAGGGCCAGAGTTTGATTCTGAAGGTGTCACCAGCTTCTTCGACTGCGAATTCGATGACGATGGGGGCGCCAACCCAGCAAGATGCGCACTCTGCACCGGGCGTGTCAAACCCTTGGGTATGGATTTATGGGAACCGATACCCAGTGTCGATCGCATGGGCAAACCGAGCGCAGGTAGACCGTCTAGACTGAACACATTACGCGCTCGCCACCACGATACCATCCCATTCGGGTGCACAGTGTCCGCGGTCGTACGAGCACCCCCTCCAAAGGAAGTAGTAGGGCCATCTTGCGTCGGAAACCCGCAAGTTTCATCAGGCTTGGGCAAGTTGGAGGCACAATACTCCAAATCCATCTTCTCCTTCTTCGCGGCCCAATCGAGAAGGCGAACACGATGCCCGGAGAACTTGTAATACGGAACAGAGTATCCACAGGTCTAATGAAAGTAGATTGAAGAACAAGCGAGATAAGCAAGCGGATCCGGTTACGTTGTTCTGAACACTTACTGTTCCAACTTTGTACACGTCTACGACAATCACTGCTCGCGATCCTGGTTGACGTGTGCCTGGCGGAAGAAGCCTGTCGTACTCCTCGCTCCCAAATTCATGGAAGGACCCTGATGTAATGTTCAACACCTGTATTTCCAACAGTCAACATGAAGACAACAAGGCAACATACCATGACCATAGAGCCTGGCAATTCGTGGGGGGCCTTCAAAGGCGTTGAACAGGATGGTTACCCGTCGATTCTCGCGAATGTGCGCGATAGTCTCTGCCCCTACGCAAGATCAACGCGGGCGATTAGCTTTGAACTATAACAGGACGGGCGAGAGCGACTCACCTGAACCACTTAGGTCTTCATACCAGACCTTTGTTGGACTGGCAACATGAAAGGTGTTCGCAACGCCCTTGGGGGATATGTTGATATGGCCATCCATCGAGAGAGGTGCAGATGCGACCCAGAACATATGCTGGGCCCTGATCCACTCGATGAGGTATTCTGGAATCTCGCTGTAGGTTTCACCCATTGGAAAATTGGTGGAAAGTCGTGGACAAGGGTAAAGAGTAGGCAAGAGTAGGAAAAGGCGGAAGCAACGAGTGGCGGAGGGAAAGGGAAGCTGAGAATAAATAGAGGAACTACCGCTGATGGCCCGGATACACAAAAAATCGCGATCTAGGAATGGAGATGAAACCTACAGCAAAAGCGGATGGTACCTGGATGGCCTACTTATGGCTTCGTCATCACGATGGTAAATTTGCTGCCCGGCCGAGGTCATAACCTTGAAAGAAACGCTTGGGGATCCATTATCGAACTCTTCCTCCGGAATAACGTGCTGGGAGCTGTTGTGGTTCGTATGGAAGAGCCGGTTTGTGGGCTGCAGAACCGAACGGACCCAACAGTTCAGGAAGAAGCAATGACTTCATTCTAATTTCATTTGGCACCGAAACACACGTGGACCTGGCATGTCGAGGTGTATGTTTTTCTGCAGACCTGCAGATAATCGATACCACCAAAAAACTACGAGTTTAATTCCGAAGAACCTGAGGCTTCGAAAGGTTAGAAAGGGAATAGATTCTCCGGAAATCGTGCGATAGGAGAAGAAACTATACATCCACGTACTGAGATGAGAGCCTCGGCTATGACCTTGTCCAAGAGATAGAGGAGCATTTGGCGCATATGGGGAGCTCTCCGCTGGTCACGCGCAATAGCGTTTCGTAAAAGATGCCAGATGAAGAAGTCATCAGAAGGGTGGATTAAGTTCGCCGGCGGCAAGGTACCACCCGTGGCACCGTGATCCTCCATCTGGTCATCCGTAACACTTTGAGCATGAGTTCTGATGCCGCCTGGTCATTTGAATCAACATTCGTGAGTATGCCTCCGGACTGCAGCCGCAAGCTTGACTATTTAGCAAAAAGTCCGATTCCATCGTGACAAAAGAATCTATCCAACTGTCAGCAGGACCAAAGTTAGCATGGATAGGTGTTGAATTGAGAAGAAAAAGCGCACTGGCTGCTTATCAGGGTCGCTCGCCTGTCAGGCGTTACATTAGCGTGCAGGGTCGACGGAATGGATCGATTTGCATGGGAATTCAGGAGAACCAAGAATGCAATGAAACAAACATACGCGACCCAAGAGGACGGTTCTGTTGTGCTGAACATCAAGAAGGTCATGGGCCGCAGTGGCGTGCAGGTCGCCTTGAGGTGCTGGGACGGTTTGTGGGCGAAGCTGGACACTTCCTACGGATCACCATAGTGCATATGGCAGTATCTGGCTTCTGCTAGGCCTTCCGCCCACCTCGTTGCTTGCTGACAGCCAATTATGAAAGGTCACTTAACCCTCCAAATGGGGTGCTGTGGTCAAAACTGAACTAAAATAGACGCGGCTAGAACGTATCAGCGCTCAGAACGGGTAGCAGATGGTGTTACGCTTACCGCTATTAGCCTGGCACGGTGAGATAGTGTTGGCTAAAGCCCGAATCTGCTTGTGGTCATGCAAGGGGTGGAAGAAGGAAGGCGTCAGTTACTTCAAGCAACTGTTCCCGCTATTGCACTGCCACCCTTCACTGAAATAGATTGTGATCCGGACGGCGGCTGCTCATAAGGGGCAGGCCTCCGATAGACAGCATGCAATAGTAATATCACTGGTAATAGACAATACGTATCCTGAACTCCAGCATAAAGAAAAGATGGCTCATCGATCTCTCAGCAAGCTTTGGAGCTTCAATGCTTCCAGATTGAAGCGAAATTCAGCGTGCGTTGGCCAACTTAAAGGCTCATCAGGTTCTTTGATTGAGTAAATAGGGGCACTGATGGCCATTAATTAAGCCAAGCTCTGGATGAAAGCACAACCACAACTCGTCTCTAACTATCACCTTCACATACAATGGCACCACGCCTTTCTCCACCTCCTCACAGAATTGAAAATTGGAAAGATGAGGCAGCTACGAACGACGAAACACACCCAGAGTACTGGCTGTACGGACAAACCGCTGGTGGAATGCGCTATTACTATGGCGACGAGCGATATAACGGCAAGCAAATCCGCGAATTAGGGCACGACTACATTAGGAGAAACTCCAACGTATCGGTCAGTTCCAATGGTCCATCCGAATTCAAAACAAGAGTTCTAATTACTTGCAAACAGCCCCAGATTAGACAAGCTTTTCTGCGCTACGATGCTGGTCTCCGAGAATGGATCAAGGAAAACTATATGGATGTTGTAATTCCAGTTGGGGTGCCTTCAAGCGAAAACAGCAACTCGCATCGCGGAGAGACCTTGGGCTTTGTCGCATCTCAAAGAGATTTTGGCTGGATGAGATGGATGGTCGACCCAGATCAGTCATGGCAGCGCGACCGGGTACGTCCGTAAATGCCAATGGAAGTCCATCTCTCTCATGCTATTTCAACACATAGCACTATATCTTCTGGGACGCCTTGGACCACTTCGTGTCCCTAATCGATTCTTACCAACAAGAAGGCAACCCGGAAAATTTTTGGGAGATAAAGAATATTCCTACTGCCTCTCAAACAAGGGCTCCAAAATATCCGGCAACACCTCAGTCTCAAGGCTCGTCTGGACAGCAAAACCAACTGGAAGTATTCAGCAGCGCAGTTCGAATCAAATTGGAAGAGAGGAATATCGATATTAATACATCCAGCGCTCCCCAAAGTACCTTCCTTCCTTCTACCTCTTCCTTCCACCTTCACCACAGAAACTGACACAAACTTTTGTAGCCCCAAAGAGGAAGCGAACCCAAGGCAATGATGGTACGCAACATTCGCATCGTTCTGGGTTCATGCTTCCTCATTGTCCACACATGGGAAGACAAGAATCCTGTACATCTTCCGTCCCCACGTCCCACTCCAAATCGCAACAATAGCTCCGCTCGAGTTCGTGGCTGCGATGCTGTTTTGGCACCTCCCACCACGCCAGTAAAAAAGCGAGAAACATCTCCCACTTTGCCCCGTATGTTCTCATTCTCAGCTGAATCCAGCTTATATTCACAGCATGTCTCAACCAGCGTCACCACCGCCCTCTCCGTCAAAGCGGGGTAGAGTAGCTCGACCAATGTCACGGGGGTCTGACAACAAACCGACGAAACGCCAAACATCAGAAGGGCAGCTTGAAAGTGAGTTCGGCAGTGTTATGCTTGGGTTATGTTATGTGTCTGAACGAATGGCACAGATAGGTAGAATAAGATTCGGCGTCTTCAAGCAGATTAATTGGTCCGTTTAGCCTTCGGTTTTGTTCCTTGAATTCACATTTTTGGATTATGTTCACCACTCAGGTTCATCCCTTCATATCTATTGCCTAGCTCTGTTTGTACTTGATTATTTATTTTTCCGTTTGGACCACTTTCTTCATTCCTTTGATACTGTTTCTGAGACTTCTCGGTCCACTGCAGGGCCAGTGTGCGAGTCAAGGCTCTTCTCGTCGCACCGCTCTATCTTATCGCAGTGAAGCGTGTGCACCTTTGCCTTTTCCCACAGTTTCTTCTTCCAACATGTACTTTCTAGCAAGTTACAATGTTATTGTACACGCGGAAATTTCCGAAGTCTGTTGTGGGTAACGCCGAAATGGATTTCCTCAATTCCTGGATATCGTAGCGAAGCAAGGCGGTTCTTGTTCTTATTATTATTCTCTCACGCATCTGTCTTACATATGACTTACTTGGCGTGAAAGCCACGTAACAGGCGGTAGGGATCTCTAAGTAACATCCTCTCAAAAATAAATTTCTCCTTGCTAGACTCAGTTCCTATCAGTCGATCATCTATGCATGTAGCATAGACTATCCTCATTAGCGGAGACGCCACTAGACGCGCCCCCGAGTTATGCAAACGATTTGCGAACGATTTCAACCTTTTCTTGGAGGCTTTCAACGCACTGCGTAGCTTGATGGAACACTATTGTGTTCAGCCTTGTTCACCTCAACTCTGGCCGTTGGGCTCGATTCGTATCTTGCATGCTGGTCATCGAGGCAGAAATTTGCACAGGTGCCCAAGAGCGAGGGCAAGTTATAAAATACAAAAATATACACATGTGTATGGTATTACACAAGGTACCTGTCGACTTGAATTATGTTATACCACAGTGGCAAATCATCCATAATGGAGCATTGTCCGGCAATGACTCCACAAATTTGCCATCGACGAAGGTCTTGGGGTTATGGTTGTCATATCGTTTGTTCTAAAAAAAGAAAAAGCATCTATGTCATTGGGCAGTCGAAGATCTCAAATGGGTTTAAGAATCTAGAATGCGGTGGATTTAGACAAAACGCACAGTTGTTACAGGCTGAGAACAGCATACTCAAAGCATTTGAGATTTCCATACAGACAGTACATCATATGTCCTGGGAAAAGGAGGCTGACTGGAGAGCAAGTACTAGGTATCAAGAAATGAGAGTTCGCGGCTGCCGATAATCGGAGAAAAAGGTCGTTCAAGCGGAGGGCGATCAGGTAGAGAACCCCATCATCAAGGGAGCAGCAGTCACTGACGCTTAATAGTCACTCGTTCAAGATTATGCTGTTTCTCCACCCCCGGCGTGCAAGCAGAATATCCTCGAGAGCATTTGCCCCGGCCGCTTAACTTCCGCCTTGCAATACAACACATATCGCGGGACTGGAAATCCACTGGTTTACTCAAGTATTGAGAGGCACTGCCGATGGTCATGAAACACCACCCTTCAAGCACAGAGACGATTGAGTACAACAGAGTCTGCCTGACAAACGCACAATTCCCTCAGAGATGGAGATGCAGTCCGCGGTGATATCAAAGGCAGTACGAGCGTCTACTAGTTTACCTGACCGAAATAAGCTCTTGTGGCGCCGCAATGAGAACTATCCTCAAGCTTCACGAATGGATGAATATTGAGGGACTTAACAATCATTCATCTTGTGAAATCCAACAAGGCGATGGGAGTACCGTCCATAACTATTCTTCCCAGCCCAGAACTAAGAGTAGGCCGGGGTGAAGATACGCAATCTAGAAACGCGCTGCGTTTTGGCTTACTGTGAGTATCCAAGCTTCAAGGCTAGGCCTGTGGATCCAGAGCCGAGAATGGATTGAAGAAATGGTACGCTAATACGGCACAAATCTTTGTATCAGCGTAAGGAGCAGATTTACAAGTCTCCAAAAGACCTGGCTCCATCCCGCCACACGTGTTGCAAGTCTTGAGCCAAGGGGTTGTCTCGAGGCCCAGTGGCCTCAGACGCAAGATATTTGTCCAGAGCGGTGTAAAAGTGTGGGTGCTTACCAGTACAAATCAGTCTTTGCGGCGAGAGCATAGGCGGTTAAGCGCACCTTATTCCGTAAATACTTGTCATAGGATAAAGCGACCAAGTGCTCTCTGGAATTAGCACATTCAACAAGTCGTTTTCCTTTGTTGATGCCAAACACGACGATGAAGTCATTGAAGTTGGTCTGAGTGTGCGCTTCGAGCCCTTCATCGTATTTCCGGAATGACTCTTTCAGCCAGGGCTGGCGGGCATCAAGCTTGGTTAGCTTCTGGGCATCCAATATGGCGAGTAGACTACATACATTGTTATCTCCAATAGTGTCATAGCAATACTTTACGTAGGAGTAATCGACATCGCAGATGCGTTCTCCTACATGCTTCGAGCCAAATTTAATCACCATCCCACCTGCCCGTCACCATATAGCCAGTAGAGTTCATGCGACTGGCATAACGGATCTCGGCGTCAGCAGGTTTGGTCTGCAGGGGTGGGGGGTAGTCAAATTCGCGTTGGGAAGAGCGTATGGGACTCCTGCTAGGAGATGTAGGTGTTGGGTGTACCGAAGACATGGGAGTCGGGGTAACAAGTAGTGGGGCGTTGCAGGGGTGCTGTGGATGAAAGGTTGTGAATAGTGATATGGAGAAGCGGCTAAGCCAGCTCGACCTGATTAAATACTCAAGGAAGCCCCGAGTCAAGTTATTTCCGTTGGGAGCTATGCCGCTAGTAAAATTCAGGCCGAGAGAGTGCTCAAGCCGCCTCCATATTCCATCGACCTCGAGGCAAAATATGTGACACAAATGGTATTTAAGCGCCGGCTGTGCAGCCCATATGACGTCGTTGGTATACCGACGAGTTCGTCGCAAAACCTCCTTCAGGATTGAGAGTGTATGTGATTGCCTTCAAACCTGCAGAAACTGATACCAATCATTTGAGGCTGATGCTGTGTAAGGCTCAATCTAGGCTTGTTGGGACGGTTCTTGAGCATCCGGGCGCCTAGAGTTCCAGGTAGCCTGAGGTAAAATAAACCCGTTAAGTGTACTCTAGCTGTAAAGAGGCATAAGACTACAAGGGAAATTCGGTTTCCAATGTAGGTGAATGGTACCCATCTACAACCTGGTAATCATCTCGAAAATCCATCGCCAATGCAACCGATGAACCGCACAAGGCTTAACAACGCGTCTATCAAGCGCGGCGGGTTCTTCCTCTCGAGTCCATATCCCATGATTGACATTTCCCGTCGATCTAAGCTCACTTATCAACTTTATACCGCAGAAAGGCAGAGACCAGAGTACATTTTACTCAATTCCATTTCGACGTGTATTTGGACGGCCTCGGAGTCTCTCAACAAGAGATGGCGAGTTCACCGTGGGCTACCCACAGTAGCCGATCATGTTTCCCCCGCATTAATGCACCTTCTGGAACTCGAGGCTGGATACCCTTTCGTAGAATGCTGCACATAGGAATATCCAATTGGATTGTCGCGAGCTGCCTCAGCCAACTCAACTAATTACAAGCGCCGCTTGATCTCAGCTCAAACGCGTTTGCTCGGCTTCAATCGGTGATTTCAATCCTTTCCGGATGATTGAGCGCTAAGTGCTAAAGTCTAATGTGCGTAGTCAATTCCATCATGTTTTATAGCCATCTGAACGGTGTAGACTCTGTTGAGGCATGGAAAAGGCGAGGAAAGATGGTCGCGGGTTGAACGCCGTTAAAACTACCAGACATTGCGTAACCTTGTGTGTAACCGCTCTGGAAACCTTTCATCCATCCACTTGCGACAGGTGAGCTGAGAATGGTGGCGCCACCGTGACTGGCATGTGCATTTGACAATGACGAATGTCATGATGTGATTGTTCGACAAAACGACATTACGCACTGCGCAGGGGAAGGTACCACGACCAAGGGGCCAACGCAACAATCGTCACGGACGACAACCAGTCGGCCCTGTTCCCTTGCCTCCCAATCACTGGACAAATGGGGACACAATTCTCCTCGTCAATGCATGGAACTTCGAGCGGTTGACAGTCATCGAACACCGACCTACACCACCGACCGCCGAAGTTAAAAGGTTCGGTCTGAAAGTGCATTATGAGGGAATCATACGAGGTTGTGAAGCAGCCCCAGACGGAACAAGATTTCTCGACCTGGCGTGGGTCCCCACGGAGCTTGTACAAACCCCGACGCTGAAATATCTCCGGGCAATGGTTGAGGGCATGTAATAGTTTTGCTCCACAAAGATGTAGTAATGCATCGGACAGCGGTGTGAATAAGTGGCTCCTAGGCTGGGCATTTCTATCCCACTCTGCTAACAGAGGGAAGACTTTCAACGCTGAGTTGTTGCTCGACTCGATCCCCGGCAACCCGGCTATGTGCAGCAATTGGAGGTGATCAATGGTAAGTAACTCCGTGTCGCACTTCATATACGCTAATTCGCTTCGTTAGTCGGCTTGCAACAAGCTTTGAAGTTCGGATTGGATCAAGGCCCTTCTCAAGAGAATCATTCAAGTTCAAAGCTTGGCAGGGGTCTCTGGAATGCCCTTTTGTCTACCTTCACATTTACTTTTGCGAAAATGACCGTGGATTATTGTTAGAATAGGCACGGGATACGATGCCCCAAGCACTCACCAGCACAAACTTCTGTTTGACCAGGTGGCCGACGATTATTCCGCGTGGACTTGGGTCTCTTGGGTCTATATGATGGAACCTCCTGGGACCTTCTATCCCACAGGGGTATCACAGCCAGGCACGCCAAGAGTTGTATGACCAATTGTCGAAATGCTGGAAAGAGCAACCATGCTCGTGAAAAACTATATATAAAAGATTCCCACCTCTCAGGTTCTCCAGTTACCGTCGCTTTGTTCTTCCCCTCCGTTGACCCTCAACCCACCTCCGCGCACCCTCCCTTCCCAGCAATGCGATTCTCCACCACAGTTATGCTCTTGACCTCACTGCTTGCAGTCAGTGCGCTCCCCATCGTGAGTTCTGTCGGGTGTCATATTTCCGGAGAGCTCTCACTCACTGCTCCCGTTTCATCTGTTGTCAGAGCGGAGAGGGAGTTGTTGCTGTACGTTCTCCTGCCCTTTAAGCTAGCGGACCAGCCGATTGACATTATACTTCAGAGAGATGGCGCGCTAGTGGAACGAGACCCCATCTTCAAGTCGAGCTCTTGGAGACGGGAGGCTGATCCTCAGGGTGGACGACCCAACCAAGGAAGGCCCTGGAGGCGCGAACCCGAAGCCGATCCGCAGGGTGGACGACCCAACCAAGGAAGGCCCTGGAGGCGCGAGCCCGAAGCTAATCCACAGGGCGGACGACCCAACCAGGGAAGGCCATGGAGGCGCGAGCCTGAGGCTGATCCCCAGGGTGGACGGCCCAACCAGGGAAGGCCCTGGAGGCGCGAGCCTGAAGCTGCTCCCCAGGGTGGACGGCCCAACCAAGGAAGACCTTGGTAAAACAGTCAATTCCTCTCAGATCGCACCCGTCGACTTTGCCCGCAAAACCCACCGTCTTAGTTCGACTTCGGATGTCCTTCACCCAACTTATACCAAGACCAAGGGTGTTCCTCACCCTCGCGACCACTCCTCCTGCCTCGACATCTCCATCCCTGCAATAACTCTACGTCACGCCTCCGGAATGAACTTTAGTCACTGTATCACCTCGCTCTTTAACTCTCGAAGGTTCTCTTCTCGTTGCAACACAGTCTATATCCTTATCCGTTCATTATTCATATCCTAGTAGTATACCGCAGCCTGTATTAAGCCAATTGTATTCGCTCAAACTTGCGTAATCTCTGCCAGCTACCGTCATCTGCGTTGGATCGCTCCGCAAGCACTTCCCGCCACCAATAGCAATGAGCATTGCGGATCAGCGATATATACATTGGATTTACCTTTCGACTCACGGCTAACCGGAAAACCTGTCTCGATTCTCTTGACTTTCAAATGCTCTCGTGTCACGGTAACGCTGCACAGTGCCATCACTCTCTAACACCTTTGATCTGGGACCCAGTTGATGAACAGCTGGGTCAGCGCCCATCATCACCGGTCGGCGCGGATGATGAAACTGTAATGGCAGCGGGCGGTGTCCTTGTCCACCACAAGTCGCGTTTTCCTCGCAACTGTCCATATCAAGAGCAGGATCCGAATTACGAGTTGAAGCGCTGACGTCTCGATCTTTGACACTCAACCTCATCCCGTTCTGAGGCCTTGGAATCATGAGCCAGCCAGTTCCACCGTCTCCCGCAGTAAGCAATACAGTCACGATCTGAATAAGGCAGGCGAGAGACTAACGACTGCGCTCCGGCGCTTTGTTGCATAGAGGAGCAATACCTTCTCGCACACCGAATATCGAGGACCCGACCCGTAAGTCTTACGAGCTACAGAGCCGAAAACGACAGCGCGACTGAACTGTCTTTGCTTCCGCCAGCTTCGCGCCGCGCCGTCGCCCAGGCGGAGCCTTGCTCGACGCTGTGTTAGCGACCGCCCTCTTCCGTTGCTGGCACCATCTTCTCTTCTTTGGCGCATGGGCCACTCTCATAACCGTCCTGAACCACAATGGTCACGAACTCTGGATTGAGACCACCCTTTTGACGGTGTAAGTTGTCCATTTATCCGATCGCGAGCCACTCCAGGCTCTTGGCAACGAAGCCAATTAACCATTTACCCCACATAGTCTTGGTACAGTCCTCGGTTTTGTCATTTCATACAGGACGACTGCCTCTTTCGAGCGATACAATGAAGGAAGAAAGTTTTGGTCGCATATCATTCTTGCTTCACGAAACATGGCTCGCCTGATTTGGTTCCATATCCCAGGTCTGCAATTATTCATTACTTGCTGACAGTTTCCTCGATTTGTATTGACCCCCAGATGATAGATGCTGTGGGACGCACCCCAGAGGAAACCGAAGAACTCAAAGCTAGAGCCTACATTGAGAAGAAGACGGTCATCAACCTCCTAGAGGCCTACGCTGTCGCCGTCAAGCACTATCTCCGTGGAGAGGATGGGATTTACTACCAGTAAGTTCGCCATCACCGTCCGCCAAGGATGCTGTGTGACTTAGGTGTCCGTTTCTTCTCAAGGGATCTCTATCATCTCGTCAAGTTCTTGCCTGCTTACGCCCTACCCGCCGGTCTTCCATCTCAAACTGACCTCAGCAATATCGGAGTCGAGCCTGCCTCTCCCAACGGTCACGATGATGACGACGACGACGACGATAACGAGAAAGGTGTCTCCACCTCCAATAGGCCAAGCAACGATGGCTCGCAACTGCACCAACGACATGCAGGTGGCGGCAATGCCCCAAACCTGCCCTTGCCTATTTCGTCTCCTTCGACCAAGTCCAACAAGCGTTCTTCAGTTATTGGAGGTGCCAGCATGAAGTCCCCCACCTCTCGTGTCAGCTTTGCCATAGATCCTGTCAAGAGAACCATCATCGCTCCTGCAGACGAAGCATTCCTCTTGCCAGCCCATATGCCCCCGAAATACACCATCTTTGATCTTTTCCCGTTCTCGTTGTTGATCAAGCATTTCTCCAAGGGCGGTCATGAGGTTAAAGGCAAGAAGGCAGCTCGCATTCGGGCAAAAATGCGCAAGAATACCGTTTCTCACAATTTGCCTTTGGAAATCTCACTCTACCTGGTACGTCCCTTAACACACGATTGACGTAGTCGACTAACCAAGCTTTGTTCAGAGTTCTTATGTCGCTACGATCCAAGAAAGAAAGCTCTGCGATGTACCGACCTACAGTCAGTACCTCCAGAATCTGTTACTTCTTGTTGCGCTAATATAATTCAAGGCAACCTTCACTCTAACTTGACTATGTTGGTCGACAGCTTGACTGGTCTCGAGAGAATCCTCACCACTCCGGTTCCATTCTCGTTAGTTTTCTTTCTCGCACTACAATTCATTTGCTGATATAGTACTTCCAGGTACTCCATCCACTTGTGGGTCACGACAATCATTTACTGCCTGGCCCTGGTTAGTCCCTCACCCCTCAATGTCTGGCTGAACTAAACTAGGATTTCCGTTTAGCCATTTCAAATCTGGAAACCTCTCAAGTGGATTACCATCCCGGCCACAGCCATCTCGGTACGCCTCATTTTTAGATTCATGGTTTTCTGATTTCTCACCACGGTCTTTGATCCAGAGTTTTATCTTCTTTGGATTCCTGGTCGCCGGAGAGGAGATTGAGAGTAAGCGCCAAACACAATTTCGGCTAAAATCTTTCTGATTCACTCCTTCTTAGACCCTTTCGGCTATGATAAAAATGATTTGGTGCGTATTGCGTAGAATAAACCAAGTAATGTTACTGACACGAGTGACCGACTATAGAACCTGGATCATTTCACGTCGGAGATTATCCGTAAGTTTTACAAATTGGTTCCAAAGCACGATGCTGAGTTCCTCCTAGGTAATGAGCTCAAAGCAGTTACCTCTGCGCCAAGGCCCAACCCAGAGAAATGGGCATTCTCTCCAGAGAACAACACATTGTTCGGCGAGCACCGCGGCGAACGTACTGGGCCGGAGGAGTGGGTTTCTAAAGGGCCTGCGGCGATCGTCGCGTCAATGTCCAACTATTGATCTTGTTCACTTCAAAGTTTCGGTTTTGTCCACGTATACTACGCTTTATGCGCGTCCGTTAGCTTTCTTTACATATGGGTTTATATTTAATGGGGCTCAATCAATGAGGATGTTATTTATCTTGAAAATGATGGTCGTGAGTGCGCCGGAGAAACTGAGTGGTCCCAGGATGACTCGACACCGTGACCACCTGCCTATCTGGAAAACTTTTCATGCGGCTTGGACTTATCTTGCGCTTGGGCATCCATATCAGACCCAGATCTTATCCTCAAGTTCATCGTTTCCGATATTCGTCCACCATGGCTTCGACAGTGAACAAGACAACTCACACATTCGATAAATCTAGGCTCGATGCCTTGCTCAACCGTCGCTTTTTCTACGCTCCGGCCTTTGAAATCTACGGGGGTGAGCACCTGCAAGTCCATCGGACCAAAACAGTAGAACCCTGATCAATTTCACTTGCCAGGTGTCGCTGGTCTGTACGACTATGGCCCAGCTGGCTCTACGCTGCAAGCCAACATCATCGCGGAATGGAGGAAGCATTTTATCATCGAAGACGGCATGCTCGAGCTCGACACTACCATAATGACTCCGTCTGCAGTCTTTGAAACGTCTGGACACGTCGCACGCTTCGCTGACTGGATGGTGAAGGATGTGAAGACAGGCGATGTTCTTCGTGCTGACCATCTGGTGAAAAGTGTGCTTGAGGCTCGATTGGCAGGAGACAAGGAGGCACGGGGCCAGGAGGCTGCTCCACCCACGGAGGACAAGAAGAGGAAGAAGAAAGCCGCAAAGGTCACAGTTGTGAAATTGGAGGATGCTGTTGTCCAACAATATGAAACAATCCTCGCCCAGGTAATGTGTTACACGCCGTCACTTTGCCTGTCACTAATCCCAGACCGGTTGGGAAACAGTTGGACAACTATGGTGGACCTGAAATCGGGGAACTCTGCAGGAAGTATGATATCCGCAACCCTGACACAGACAACGAGGTTGGAGAGCCACAACAGTTCAACCTCATGTTCCAGAGTAGTATTGGCCCCACCGGTCAACACAAGGGGTATGCATTATCACAGTACACCATTTCCTTGTCACATTAACCTGTCTTTCATCTAGATTTTTGCGTCCTGAAACTGCTCAGGGCCACTTCCTCAACTTCAATCGGCTACTTGACTACAATAATGGCCGTGTTCCATTCGCATCAGCCCAGATTGGCAGATCCTTCCGCAATGAAATTTCGCCCCGTGCCGGTCTCCTTCGCGTCCGAGAGTTCACCATGGCCGAAATCGAACACTTTGTTGACCCAGAGGACAAGAGCCATACTCGTTTCAAGGAAGTCAGAGATGTAGAAATCGTCGCTCTTGACCGTCATACCCAAGAAGCCGGCAACTCCGAGACGCGACGAATCACTGTTGGAGAGGCTGTCGATAAAGGGATCATCGCCAACGAGACCCTCGGGTATTTCGTTGCTCGCATTTACCAGTTCCTTGTCAACATTGGTATCGACCCCGCACGCCTCCGGTTCCGCCAGCATATGGGTAATGAAATGGCCCACTACGCCACTGATTGCTGGGATGCTGAAATTCAAAACACCACCGGCTGGACGGAGTGCGTTGGTTGCGCAGATCGCGCTGCGTATGATTTGAGTGTCCACTCAGCGAAGACCGGCACCCCATTGGTCGTCCGACAGGCATTGAAAGAGCCGATCGTCACCGAGAAGGAAGCCGCTGAATGGAACAAGAAGGCTCTCGGAAAGACCTTCAAGCAGGATGCGGGCACCATCCAGAAGATTGTGGAGGGCTTGGACGAGACTGGCCTCATCAAGCTCAAAGGAGAGCTCTCTCAGGGGTACGTTGAAATTCGTTTACCTGTCATCACCTCTTTTTTACTACAATCACGCTGACTTCTATGATGTAGATCCACCACGCTCAAATCCGAGGAGGGCAAGGAGTTCACTCTCACTCCGGAAGTCCTTACCATCGAACGCAAGACCTTGAAGCAATCAAGTAAGCACTGTGTGCTTTATCTGACTGTCGTCAAGCCTCTTTGGATTCGCGCTTAGGGTATTCTCCTTCCAGTCCGCGAATTCACCCCGAACGTCATCGAACCTTCATTCGGCTTGGGCCGTATATTGTATTGTCTCCTTGAGCATAGTTTCTGGGCTAGAGAACAAGATGTGGAGCGTGGCGTAAGTTACTTCAACTGTGAAAGACTAACCTTCATGTTTTCTGACAACCTCGGCCATATGTCCTCTAGGTTCTCTCTCTTCCTCCCCTCGTGGCTCCTACCAAAGTTCTCATTGTGCCCTTGAGTGCCCGAGAGGAATTCGACCCTATCGTTGCAGAGATAAGTGCGTCATTAATTCCTCGTTGCACCGTCCATCCTTATTGATTCCTGATCTCCGCCCTTTCTTTTTGGTCGATAACCAACGCTGCTTCCTGTTCCTGCGCCCTTCATTTCCATAGCTGCTAAACTTCGCAGAGCTGGTGTATTCTCTCGCATAGATGACTCAAACACCTCAATCGGCAAGCGATACGCGCGGAATGACGAGTTGGGCACTCCTTATGGTCTAACAATTGACTTTGCTTGTACGTTAACTTTACCTCTGTTATCTCGTCCCCCCGTTGCCCATCTGCCTCCTGGTGTGCTGGGTTTATCGACATCACCAATACACCTGTCAACAATCACTTTCGTTTACTCTCATCTGCTTTTGGGGATGACGAATGATCCTTTCTATACGTCTTTTGCTTTACTATTTCTGACCTTTGCATCAAACAGCTGTTCAAAACCGGACCGTAACTATTCGGTAAGTCCCGAATTCCTTCAACTTCTCCGTCCATCTTTTGGGAAAGATGTAGCGTGGAGTGGACTTGTTCGAACCTGCCGGCTGACTATTGTTGCAGGGAGCGGGATACTATGGATCAAAGAATAGGCAAGATTGATGATGTTATTGCGACAGTCACGGAACTCGTCTTCGGAAATATTGACTGGGCGGAGGCTTGCAACCGTCTTCCCAAGTACGACGGCGTTCAGGCCGTAGAGTAGACGCTCCTTGCACGCCGGACGGATAAATGGCGACAGTAAATTCGCGATGGTGTTGGAATGCGATGTGACAGGCGATATGCTTTCCTCGCATCCTGCGCTAGCCCTTTTACCAGCGATACCTCGAAATAAAAGAAGTTCTAGATCTGGGAATTGGATGTACTACCTGGTAATTTCATGTTTTCCACTGCTTGTCAAACTGTCAATAGAAGCTTTACGGCTCGTACGAGCACGTTTCATCGAATTTCAATATCACTGGGGCGTCATCTCTTCACGCATTCACGGCTTGGCCTCACAGCCGCTTAACTCTTGGCCGATGACCGATTGACCTGGGGATCGGCAACTTCATTTCCAGTGGACGATTACGACGAGATGGGACCCAATGAGCGAATGGATTCTGTCATATCCAATATCATTCGAACTAAACCATACACTAGGTATATTTAGCGACGGCGAACTCTACAACGATCAAGAAAATTTCTGTTGTTGAGTCCTTCTCCGTCGCCTTCTTTTGCAGCTTGAAATTCTCGTTCCACCGTGTTACTGACTGTGATATTGTGAAGACAGAACAGCAAAGGTTCCTTCACAGCATTTGGGTCCCTAGATCTTGCAGGGCCTATCCGAGACACCAGAATCGCAACCCCACGTCAACAAACCACAAATCTGCAGGGCTTGGTATAGTACCCTGAGCTCGAGGGGGAGGTAACTTCATCAGAAAGTGTGATATTCTCCTTCTGAGCGGTTCCATTAGTCTAAAACAAGACGGGCGGATCTTGGCCCAAATGTCTGCTGGGGACCGTGACCACAGAACCGCCCTCCCGCCTCGTGTCTGGGTCGGCACAAGGAAGGTGCAGTTCTTATTAGTTGGGTTGAATACGATTCAAGATCACCCGAGTTCTCGACTCTTGTCACCTGCCCGCATCAAGGTTTGGCGGGGAGCTACTGTGGTCATCTGTTGCAATAGATCGTTTCGACTGTATTGTGATGCTGATAATTCTCGATAGCCGCCGGGTTGTGGGGAAGATTTGTGTACCTGCGGGATGTCATATGGTCTCGAAGGAAGATGATAAGGTATACGTTATCAGTCGTAAAAGGTCGTTAGATGCGCACAAGAAGTTCGGGGCACCGAGGCCGACGAGCTGAGGTCTGCAGGCGTCTCTGCGCAGTCGGTGTTCTCGCCACAGTAAATTGGACATTATCTCTGGCCAATACCCGCCCCGCAACCTATCTCATACGTCGGACAGCCTAGGAACACAAAGGCGGAGGCAGATTAGTGTGTCTTTAGTCGAATGTGGGGGAGGCACCATCACGAGTGTTGACTCCGCAGCAAAGCATCAAAAACGACCTCGCCGACTTGTCCATCCAGGTCCATCCCCGGTCGAATGAAGATGCAACGCAGCATGCTCCCAACATCATGTGCACAACGCCGCACCCAAGATTGCGAACTGCGTTGTCGCCCTGGGCGTCACCCCGGTTCTTATCTTCCAGCACTTTCTCTACGTAACATTGGCTTTAGTCCTGCGGGAGCCACTCGAGGCCTTGCGTAACGAATAAATCTGTTCATCCAATATATACAAATTTGATTTTCTGATGACGATTCTGCAAGGGTGGTGACACCATGTCCAAGATGGAACACTCCACGTTTATTTACATTCAATTCAAACACCTGGAGAGACCAAGTAGGAATTATGACTTTTTGTCGTCACTGAGCCCAACTTACTGGCGCAGAGGGGCGCATAGAACACATCTGACTCTACGCCACCGTAAACACACCTCAACGACGACGGGTTGATACCTTACCCGGCTACTTCACGAGTTATTCATCTGACCGTTATCATCAATATCACCGCCTTCGTCGCACTCGCCGTACCCTCGTCCTCCGAGTCACGGTGGCGGGCTCGAGTTCATATCACCTCCCCGAAGCCTCATTCCCATTTCCTTATCTCACATTTATGCACCACCACTACATATGTTTGAAATAGCAATCCAACAACCCAAATATTCCGACTCGTGAAAGTGACTTTGGCTTTCACACACCGATTCGGAGATTTTTTTTTCTTTCTGTGAACGTCGTGAACTAGCAAAGGGAGCTCCGAGGGCAGGTAGTAGTAAATCATCGACCCTGCACGGCGCACACTCCGAGCGGATGCGGCGCAGTGGATCAATCACCATTTAAGTCGCGGGAGTGGCGAAACCCTGACTTGCGGTTGGCTTGGGCGCTCTTGGCTCTCCAAACAATTTTCCCCCCGTCACTCGCTTGTCACAAGGATCGTTGTTAGCCTTGCTTATACCCAAAAGCAGCTCTATCATTATCCCACCCATAATATGCACGTTCGCTCTAGTATTAAATTCCATGTACTTCATAGTTTTCACCATCCCTTGCTTTCGATCGAGCGCGCAGGTAAACCCCACACTTGGCGTCGCGCCTTTACCCCACATTTTAATAACGACCGCCCGAAGTGAGCTTCTATTTCCACCCTTCACTGTACTCACAAACGCTTACATACGAGAAACAAATACATACCCATAGTTACCCCGCGGTTCGCGTTTAATCACAGCTGTCAAAAATGGAGGGAAAACCACCCCTCAAGGCCTCACCCTGTGCAAGACCCGAAAGAGTAAACTGGCACGTATCATCATCACACACCTGTCTGGCCCCAGCGGATCTCTAACAAACCATCGTCCCACCAAGCAAGGAACGCGAACCTGTCCCGGAGTCGCACACCCCCCCACGCCACGACAACACCGGTCACGGCCCTGCCTAAAACTTCAGGAACGGGAAAACGGTGCGATCCGTCCTGATTTAAACGAAACACGAAGTAACTGTGCAGTGTCATCTATTCGTGATCCCTAATTATTTTGTTCTCAGGAAATACCGGTGGTAAGAGGTCACTGGACCAAGGCTTTACCGTCACTAGTGCAACATGTTGATATATGCAATCAGTGTGCCGTATGTCCCACTAGCAGTATGTTGAAAGGCGCCGCCAAAACCCGTGCCGTCTGGGCTCGTTAATAGTGAAGTTGGTCGGTCCTCCAATGACAGCGGATAATATACACATTTCCTCCTCCATTAATGCGTGACCGCTTGATGCACGGGATCCGAATACTTGTCCTCATGTGCACCAATATTCATACCAGGTACAACTGCGACATTCGCCACATTAAATCGGACGAGACCAATTAACAGCATGTAGAGCGATTTGAATGTGACAGAGAAAGCCAGGAATATTTATTATCTTTTTTCTTCCGAATTGCGTTGAACGGTCCCCCATTAAGATGCGAGCAAGGCAAACAGCTATACCGGACCCGACCTTTACTGATTGGCCAGCAGGAGCGACCCTGAGCCTCTCCTACCAAGGCCCGCCCCAGCCGCCCCCGGAGATTCTCCTTCCGCAGCGTTGACGAGCTGCACATTGCTCAGCAATTTATCCATGTCTTTTCCTTTGCACATCAGAGGGTATATGCGGCAAGTCCAGTCCAAGAAGTAAAAGAAGACGGACAAACAAGGTAATAAACGCGACTGTTCCGGCGAGACCTGCGTCCCGGCGAAAATCCAGTATCGAGCACGCAGAGAGCCTCTGATCACGAACGTTGGGTGGGCAAGGCGTCTCCCGCGACACATGCTCGAGTCAGAGAAGCGCCTACCACTATGGCAAGTCCACGCAAGAAGACAAGAGTCGAAACGATGGTCTCCTTGCTGGCTGCACAACGCGTAGGTATACGGATCGCTGTGTTGTCACCAGACCCGTCCAGATTTCCCCAATATTCCTCCCTGGCAAGGAACAAGGAGACGCGGATCACCTGGCACGATCCTCCAGTGAAAAAGGCGGGCGATATGCTTCCGAGGAATAGTTTTTGTGAGCAGCGCCTGATCCGGTTGCAAGTCATGCACAGGGCGCTCGACGAGCTCCCAAGGCAACACGTGCAGCGGTCGCACGAAAGAGTGCTGGACAATGGCCAGACCAGTGGTTTGTGCGAAGAGCGAATGCAGTTCACCGATCAAGTCAGGGATGAGAAAACCCCAAATTTGAGAGGAGGCAATAGGCCAAATTGGGCAGGCTGGCCGGAAAGAACCGCCGGATAAGTCGAATCTCGATTTGGAGGTGGATCTGGATCTGGAGATCTAGGACTGCGATTGGTCCGGTCACGCGTTCGCATGTGGATGGGACTTGTTGGTCGGGTATAAATGCGCCAACTCGAGTAGCCTCAAATCATCCGTCCCATCCCAAGTAATTCGACCAAGTTCAATCAGTCCAATGGCCCAACACCTCGTCTCCCTCCCCAGTCTCTCCTCCTCCCTCCACGCCCTGCCCCAGGCAACCAGCCTCGACGGAGTTAACCTGCACCCCAGCATGTACGCAAACAGGGCAAAGGAGAGCGAAGCAAAGGTACTACTACTCTCTACCTCCTATTCGCTTTTTCTGACTCCAGTTCAGCTCCAGAAAGCCCTATCAAAGCAGGCGGCCAATCAGCAGCAGCAGCAGAGACCTGTCATCCCCGGATACGCACAGCCAGTAAGTCTCATTCGTCTCCTGTCAGCGATCGACACGTCCTGACGGCTTCCCCAGTCCGCTGCCCAGCAACAACATGACCCCTCTTCGCCATTGATGATGCGCAAAGTGAGTTGGATACTACCCTGCCATCGCCACAGTCCTAATCGCATCCCTTTGTGCAGAAAAAATTCACAACATAAACATTGAAATGAAACCTTTCTTCCTGGGTTAATCGGTCATCTTTTCCTCTTTGGGCCTTTGTGTCTGTTTCCCGCCACCCCCGTCCTCCTAGAACTCGCCCAACCACAACCGCCATTCACCCCGGTTCAAAAAAAGACACGATCGTCTTCGCATCTTTCTCTCGCTTTCCCGTCATCGCTTTCGATCATGCATTTCCATCACAGATAGAGCTTTCCTCCTTTTTCTTTTGGGCATTTTTCGGTCAAACAGCACATCCTTGTATATCCGTAGCATCTCATACCAGTCTTACTCATATTCACCTCCACCTAGCGCCGTCGTTTCTTTTGGGTTTCCAGTGGTTTAATCTTATATATTATCCTTTCCCTCGGGCTTTACATAGACAATCTTGTATATCTATATTCAAAGTGCTCAATCTAGCTTTGCTCTCTATCATCCAATCCTGTGCCGTCCTTTGCCTTTCCCCGACCTCATCGCCCGCTCAATGAGTCAACCAAAGTCAAACCCGCAGTCAATAGTAACAGAACCTGTCAAATGAACTTTACGCAGGACTCAAGGAGCACACGCTCCCCACACCCTCGATTCATTAATTTGCATTCTTTGGGCCAACATCATTCATCAGGATCGAGGGGTACTTAATCGATCGATGCCTCGAGCTGTGCAAGCGCAGAAAGCTCGCAAACTCATCGATGTTTGACTTCATAAGTGAATACAATCTGACAGTTGCAGTTCACAGTAATACAGCCCATGCATCCCATGTCCTCATACTAGTGTTGTGCCTAGCGCCCGCACTCGAAACTCGCCGGAGAGTCCATGTCAGTCTTCCATTCATTCATTCCCGCCACTGTTACAGTTGCATCATATCTACTCTATCTTGTGCTTAAATATCGTCACTACTCACGGAAAATATTCATTACATTATTCATCTCGTAGTTTCAGCCATGTGCCACAATGGCACTTCATTCATGCGTCTTCGCATCCCAGTCTGCTTCTCACATCCCCCGCCGACGACCATAGCGGACTTGTTAGCTCTTCCAATCATACATCCTCAAACATAGCCAGAGAGTGACGGCTGCCATACTAAGCAGCAGCTAAGGAGTATCCACGGCGACCTCCATACATACCTGGTGTCGATCGATACCCTCTAACTACCTTTGACACACACCCCAGTCAGAGTGGCTGTTAAGTAACTATCTTTAATGCACACATGTTCCACCGTGGCCCATGCACTTATCACAGCACGCGTGGTACAAGCCAACCCCCGTCCAAATTCCAACACCAACCTTCCCTCGAGCGTCAAGATCCACAGCAAATCTCACCAAACCAACTGGCAATTCAATTCAATTCACCTGTCATACCCGTCAAACAATCGTCGGACTATTGATTTCCTACTGATTTGACAAGCCAAACATCCAAAAATCACTCAGTCACACCACAATCATTTGACCGACGTCGAACAACGCACGCGAGCACTGACTGGCTCCTTGACCTGTTGTGCGGATTTTACCTTTCTCCTCCCTCACTCCTTCCTCCGCACCAGTTAAATTCACCTCACGATCTATCATTCAATGACAGGCAGGGCTGGGGCGGATTTACATCGCAGATTGCATTCGCAGTCCGTTCCCAGACCATAGCCCACAACCCATCCACACAACCCATCCCTCCACACGTCAGCCCCCGCGCAAGATCCCCACCTACACCCAAATCTGTCCCTCTAAAATCCCAGCTCGCGTGGCATAGTCACCGAGACAGTACTGTGACTTGCTTTCCGACATTAGCACATACAAGTTATGTACTCATGTACGTATATTTCTCCGAGGAATATCAAGCCTTACCCGGCCAGGGTGCGTTGAAACTCGAACTTTCCCCCGACGTATCCTCGCTCTCGGGAAATGCCATGGACCCATGCGCGCAATGTCGCGTGGGACGGGCGCTTGCCTTTCGTCCACACGCACACCCCTTTCGGCAACTCGCCCACAATCTCGCAATTTTCACAGAGGCAGCTGTGTATTTAACGCGGTGACAGCCACGACGCGACTCACGCTCTCGTGTATGCCCTCATGTGATACGCCCTCCGAGTCCTATGTAATTCCCCGCTGCAGCGCCCCCCTCTTTCGCCTTATCCCCAAACACATAAACTGATAGTTTTGTCAAGGTGAATACGGATCAGCCTACTTTACGCGAGGTACAGATGGTGGAGTAGGCTAACGAATCGAGATGGGGTCGGCAAGGACGACGACGACCGTCAACAAGTTGCGCCCGTTGATTTCGCTAATCCAAGGACGCACTAGCGGCCAACTGCAGTGATCAAGCAGTGATGCTCCAATTTACTACCGTTGGCACTGTACGGCATTACGAGAAAGGCTCGTTTCAGCGAACGGAGAGCGACAGGTACGTACGTACAAAGATCTGGTAATGAGGGAACGGAACCCGGTACGGAAAGAAAGCTACATAGAGTCTTCGACAGAAGTCCAGGGCCAGCATGAGCTGCCTCGACAGCGGGAACGCCTCATTTTAATGCGCCTTCAATCGACCACGGGAGATGACTGGCGTAGTAGTCCACTGCACAGAGTGCATACGTGTGGCCCGTCTCAGGCAAGCCGTACATTAGCACACACTCTCGTTACATCTAATTTGGTCTCCCATGGGGCGAAACATTCCGCATCATCAACCGACAGTAGACACAAACGTTCAAAAACTCAAGGGTTTGTGGATATAGCCTGGGAGCGACGAGAGCCGATCTGCGCCTCCTATACATCCAAAGGGCTAAAATTTGAATAAAGGAAGAGAATACGGCGCGCTGAGTTTTTGCAAGTTGTGCCTAGCGACAGAATTGAAGATCTCTGCGATGCAAAGCAATAAATGTCGAAACACCGCAAGAGGGACCCCGATTCGCATCTGTGCCGGCCAAAAATCAGCACTGGCGAGTTTCTACGAGGCTTCAGCGCAACCCGTTGTCCAATGACCGTCGGCAAGCAAAAAGGAGTCTCGGGCTCGCCGCCTTGACGAACGTTGTTCCAACGGGACCCCTCGCAACAACTCATGATTTACCAAGATTATGATTATTTTCCACTCGGAAAATCCCGCACAAACGCATGCTTTCTGAATACCACCTGCTCCAACCCCGTTGCTCCCGCTGTTCTCGAGACGTTCGAGCGAGTTCGCCCTTTTCGTCTTCTCCATAAGCAACCGCAAAAGGCTCGGCGCGGAACCAAACGGCGGAATCGGGCACGGCGCATCAAAGCGCTTTGCCACGTGGGCCCGGAGCAACCCGATCGCGATTGGGTCAAACATCTCCATCTTGATTCAACTTGCCCGTACTGCCCTTACTTTTTCGTCCAGTATAAACCTTTGAATCTTCGCGGGTAACCTGACACGCATTCTCAAGGGCGATCAACTGATTTCTCGTGCGGTTTCAGGTAAATTTACTCGACCATCTGTTACATCTCTTGCTTCCTGTTTAGAGAAAACTTACCGTGTGTAGGTTTTGGCTAGGATCTAAGCGAGGAGTAAGCCGGAAGATAATCAGCGTTGGAGCATGCAGCGCTTGGAAACAGCTGATGATCACATACGGTCGCATCGTATGGCAAGTCCAGTAGCGTGGCAAAAGTTCGGTAAATCCCAGCCAATCTGCAAAGGACATATGCACCTTCTGGAGGTTGTGCCTGCGGTAGATGGGACACCGTTAACAGCACCCCGTGATCAACTGTATGCAACGTCGGCGTCAAACCAATCTTGTCGCCAAGCCTCTAGGACAAGCAAAATCTATCATTGCGGAGAAACTCAGCAACATTGGCCTAGACAGACCGCGAGCAGCAGTTTATCCGGAACTAAAAGTCATGGTTTACTATGCTGAAAATGAACTGTCTATCGCTCTCCATGCAGAAAAGTTGGATCACGATGGTCATCTCATCCTGACGTTTCTGGCATGTTCTCGCTTTCCCTCATTTCTCAACATTCAGCCAGTAACATTCAGCTTGCCAAAATAAATCCGGACCATCTCCTGGCTAAACTATGCACAACCAACACGCGACGCGTTTCGGAGCCATTCAATTTCTCCAGGTGCTGACGTCGTCCACCTTCGGTAGGCCAACAACATTCACTTTTGCTCCGACCGTCATCTGCCACCGCGGTGCACTTCAGCTCTGGCAATTCAACTCCGAGAATCGACGTTGATCCCCAAGATGAAGACTGCTCAAAGCAGTAAGTACTTATCATGTCCTATCTGAATTCAATTCAGCGCGTTTACTCGGTCTTCTCGATTCTAAAACCCCCTTGTCGTTCTTGGGGTATCAATGGGAGTTTAAGGAACCACTGCCACGCCCCTCCCCATACCTCGATCAAGCCAGTCCGACCAAGTCCATGTTAGCCGGAAGATACGAAAAAGAAGCTCTTACCTCTTTCGTCGCGAAAACAGAGTATAGACTGGACAGCCGCCCTGCAGCTTATTGCCACAAATGACGGCATTATGCCTTCTTATCCACCTATCGCTTTACGATAGGCTCTTGTGAGTCTCATGTGTGGTCTCGTGGGTTCTGTACATATTCAAATCGTCTCACATGGCCACTCTAGGATTCTTGATAATACAACGATGGCAAGAACTAGCTCTCATCAAGTCTTTCCAATACGGGAAATTGGGATGGCAGCGGCGCGATAAGACTTTTCGCATCGAAAAACCGTGCGTTTCTCGAGATTATGACGCACCCCCTGTATCTGGCATCTCGAACGTGGTGCGCCTCATTCCCTGTCGACTTGCCCTAGATGGCAGGAGCGAAACAGAATCTAAACTATCTACCCACTGGCCGAAGCCTTTCCCAAGGGCAAATACTCGGAAATGGGGATGTCAACGAATGTTTAAGCCACATAGCCTGTCATCCCACACCACCGCTGCCAACATACCCGGATATCGTAGCGACCCGGGCGTCCACAGGCCAATATCTCTCCTTCCATTTTGCGTAGTCTGTTCAATGAATTGCAGATGCATAGTCCCAATGGTTTTACTCGGACATACAGGCAACGCGGTCCGTTACGTCGCTATAGCATACTCGCCTTCTTCAGTATGTGCTCTCGCCTCAGAATTGTGTGAGAGCATGGCGCTCAGGGAACTCCCCTTTGACATGATTGCCGCGGTCCTCGAAATCCACCATCCCTCTCAGCCCGCGCGTCAAGGATCCTACCCTCAAGGGCGCTAAGGACATACGCAACCATCACGCCTCAAGGCTATCTCTCCCAAATCATTCCGCTGGACAAAATCTTTTTTTACGGATGCAACCCCTCTTCCGGGTGCGCCCTTCCATTTTAGTCCAAGCTCATGATGAATTGAACGATGCGATAGGACTCTGCGATTGCGATTTTTTGCACACACTCACATATCATCGCGTTGCACTGCCATCTATCACTCGTTTTTATCTCCGCCACGGATGCACGGGTGGCTCTGGGACGATGACTGTGCCTTCTAGCCAAACTTTTGCGCCGGGCTTGCCTCTTTTGGTTTGAGTTGGAGGAACGAATCCAGTATCCATAATCAAACTTGCCATATGTTCCGCCCTCGACGTGTTCGGGGACTCGGAGTGCGATTTTCATCGCTTGCTATACCCGTGTTCTTGTCGGTGGCTTTTCTAAAACGAACGCTGGCTGTTCTTCGCCTTCCTCGCTGGATGGAATTCGATGGATGGATTCCAATTTCACCTGCTGCTGCTATAGATATCACGGCACTACGTAACAACCTCCCCATTTTTAATCTCCGAGAACACTGAGACACAACGGATCCAGACGGAATGACCAAGGAATGACGCATCTGGCCCCGTCTCTCACGAGTTCTATAGAAAGGCGCACACTTAAATAACTTTTAGCAAACGAATGGTTCACTCTTTCTTTTTCAGTCCCCAGTCTGTTGTCTCAGCAGACCACAGATGAATTGATCCTAAATCTGCCAGAGATATTTCTGTCCAGCCGAGTACCTATGAATAACACAAACTTCATCACCGCGAATAATCCACGCATCCAGCAATTCCAAAAGGAAAGAAGCGCCCGTAAAGGTCGCCAATCCGGGTTGACTCGGCGGTCTGCTCCTGAAAGCTCCTCGGCTAATGTCTTATCTTTGACTCAACTGGCGTTTTTATCTCCACAGCCAGCGCAACGAGGCATTCCAGGACGTCTTCTATCAGTCCCCCTCCCGGTTCTTCCAACCAATCGTCCTGCACTCGAATGATCGCCGCGCAACCAATCCAAGCCACAGGCCTGTCTGGGCTTCGGTCGATCGACCAACCCCCTTTTTGGGTGCCTCGTTGCCTTACCAGGCTCCTTCAATTCAAGTCCTTGGACTAACCACGATGTACAGACTGAAACAGAACCCTCTGCCCACAGCGAGCACCAGGCTTCCGCAGCGCGTGGCTCTACGCTGTGGCATGCCTATGTCCCTCACAGGCTTTAACGCCACCGCAGATGCCAGTGATGCGGCCGTGCAAAAGTAGTGAATACCTTTCCCGAGATTACCTGTGAGTAGACACGGACGCTGATGGGCTTCTATTTTAACTTGGTTCGTTCCCATGTTGCACATACCACCGCTCTAAGTTGATCATTAAATTGGGGGCACATACGTGTGGGCTTCATGGTATGTCATGCTCGGGTCGCGACGGAGGATCGAAGTACACGGAGGCAGACCGAAGCTTACAGCAGCCTTACTGATGCAGCATCAGTGTATTATTTTCACACTAGTCCCAACGACAATCGCCATGCATCACTAGGGAGATCCACAGTGGCCCCATGACAAAGTAGGCAAGGTTTGCTATTGAATTTAACAACATCTCCTATGAGATCGGCTCTGTCTCGTCGTTAGCTTCCGCAGCGGCACACACATCGGACTTCCGACTTGGACTAGACTAAGCGCCCAAACACAAAAAGTAAAGCCAGTCTGCATGCCTCCTTTAGTGCTTACGTGCCACTAGTATACATTTGTGCTTAAACTAATTCATTTCCTTCCTCGAGGTTTCATTGTGGACCTAATCGCGGGTCGGCGTGTGTTTGGTTTGGCGCGCCGTTGACTCGGACCCGTTTTGGGTGGTGGATTGCCTTTCTTAGCCACTGCAGAACCCTTCTTCCCAGCTTTGCGCACGCATGTCGTCCTAGAATCATGTAAGTCAACATGAGAAAGTAAAAAGTTATAGACACACTTTTTACCGCCAAGTGCCCTCGTCGTGACACTAGAGGACCCCGGCTCGCAAAACACTCCTACCGACGTGTCTAGTAATAAATAGTAAGCAAGGAAGCAGCAAATGCACAATTGGAATCGACTAACCGCTCATATCTTTGACTAATTGTGCCAACTTGGCCGCGGTGACTCGAGGAACTGCCACTTCTGGCTGCCCTGCTTTACGCACCGTCCACCGCTTTAAATGTGTTCCGGATACGGTAGCAGGGGTTTCCAGAGAGATATCCCCGGCAACATCTGGAGCATAGTTTGACGCTGGAAGACGGCGCCCATTCCCCAACAGCTTATTGCTGATCATGGCAACTCTGTACGTGTTGTCCCCATTGGAACCAAGGACGATGCCTGGGTGGATTAGCGAGCTTTTCTGCAAAGATCCATAAGTAAATGTGCGTGAAAACAAGTAACTAGCGACTCACGCTTCCGGGCTGGAAATGTTTCGACCGGCCGCCGACGACATCTCCTGCCTGGAACACTATCGCAGCTGGTGCTGGCGGGACCGTAACAGCGTTGGTTCTCGGAGACGATCGAGGTTTGGTCTTTCCATTGGAGGAACGAGATGTAAAGCCTGAAGCTGCAACGGGTCTTGCAGCTACTAGCTGGGCAAAGGAAGAAAGCTCAAGGATGAAGAGCAGAACTATCGGGATTTTGAGGTTCATGAGACGCATGGCTTCGGCTTATTGATTGATGCTTTGGGATATGATTGATGGAGGAGACTCGGAACGAGAATGGCGACGCCTGTGCCACGAGATTCGACCAGCGAATTCCTAGGGATGAGGAGACCAGCTCCAAGGTAAGTGAGTCTTGCTCTGAATGGGATGAGCTCAACCCTCCTGCCACTTTATACCGTACATCATTATTGCAATGATCAGCTACAGTACAGCCCGTTCCCACAGGCTCCGTCACTGATTCAAATATCAGCTTCTTCCGATTTTCCAGATGAACATAAGAATACCGTATATTCTCTATCATAGTCTACATACCTATTTTACACTCAACTCCTTCAGATGTACTGCCCAAGCGCTCAAGTGCACACAATTGCCTAGTAGCGAAAGTGTGTGGGTTACTAGGATGCCATCAAACATTGCCATCAATAACGGTGTAAACAGTATGTAATCCAATTCTGTGACAAGGTTGACCTCAACTTTATGGCCTAGCCGCGATGGCGACCTCAAATACCACATCTCGAGCGACAAATCACACGATGGGAGAACATTCAGAACAATTTGAAGAAGCCCTCAAGGCTCTGGACGTTTACAAGAACAAGGATGTCTCGAAAGGTACACACATGATCGCCCTGGCCAAGCATCCGAAGAAACTGACCCAAATCTCCAGTCGTTGTCAGGTTCAAAGCAGTGGGGAACGCTCCTATCATGAAGCAGAACTTCTACAAGATTACAGCTTCGAATCGCTTTCAAGCTGTGATACATTTCCTGCGGAAGGAGCTGGGTTGGACTTCTGGGGAACCCTTGGTGCGTGTCTGTCCTTCTTTGCGACTGGGTACCACTGACTCCAGTGTGTTTGCACAGTTCACGTACATCAATCTATCGTTTTCACCGGCCCCTGACGATACGGTAGCCAACCTGTTCAAAGTAGATCTTCAGTTGTTGTGCCGGTTGATTTACTGACTGTGGTCGCACCATAGGCATGCGGTACGGATGGGCATTTAATTGTGAATTACAGGTATGTTTGACCGCTTGTGTATCTTCCGTTCGCCAGCGCTGATCTTCGAGATAGTACAACCCAAGCATGGGGCTGAGAAGCTGTTGAAGAACCTTTGGCAATATATATAACATAGAGCCGACCACAGTAATCCAAGCCGCATCGTACGTCTCCACACATTTGTGCCTGTTCGAAGCTGACAATACAATGCAGCGCCGAGAATAGGCTTATGTGAGAGCCTCAAGGCTTCATGTGTCTTTGTTTAAGGCTTCGGCAAGATTCATAGGCGATGTCGTTGTGTATTCTCGAGCGGGCATCGGAGCTATGGTTGTCTGATCTCTATCCACCAACATATTTACCTCAAATCGTATCAGCTACTCTGAGGAGCGTCCGGGTCGTACCGATCAACCAAAGCGAACAGAAAGCTTCTGATGAAAGTATTTATTCGTTTATCAACACAGCCGAGATACACACATCCATGTTTGTCTATTCCCCCTTCTTCTTCTTGACCTCCACAATCTCGACGTTGTCGATCGGGATCCCCTTCAACACACCAGCACCAGCCTCAATCAGATCATATATCTCGTCTGCTACATCTCCTTGCACCGTGATCTCATCTTCCCCTGCCGGACTTTTCGTGACTGAGGAACCAGTTGCGAATTTAGAAGCGAACTGCTTTGCAGCCTTCTTGAGCTCGATGGAGAACTTTTCAAGGCCGTGGATCACCGTAACGTGCTTTCGCTTCGTCCGCTCAATTCGCTTGATTGTCACCTACATCCCCGTTAATCCAATTGTTCATTCTGCGAAGAGAGTAACAAGCACACCTGAGAAGATAGTTTTTTCTTCAAGTCTGCCTCTGCCTTAGCTTCAGCCTTTGCCTCTTTCTTTGCAATGTCCTTCTCCAATTTAGCCTGAGCTTCCAGGCTTATCGTGCCCAATCTGGCAGCGAGTCCCTCTACACAGGCATAGCCGAGGGTCAGTTATCCATATTACAAGGTTTTGGGGTTTCGGGCCAATCAAAAGGATCCAGTGCTTACCTTCTGAATAGAACTTGTTAAATAGATCAGGATGAGCTTCCTTCAGCCACTCCTTGCATCGTGTAATATGGGATCCAAATTCGCAATATTCAGGCGGCCACGAGCATACTAGATCGCTGCATGTAATTGGCCATGGTCTGTTAATTGCAAGAGTTGTTGAAGCCCACCTCCACAGTACAGAAGTTCTACTGGTTGCCTTGGTTCAACAATAGGGGCAGTTTCAGCCTCTGGAGCACTGGCGGCTGGCGGTGGGGGAGATGCTGCTCGCTTCTTAGGCATGTCGTGATGACCGTTCTGGTCAAGGCGTATGGAGCCCGATAAGATAAGATTTCACTAATCAGTTATCTGCTTTATTTGGCAACACCGTTGGATCCAAAGAAGTGGAGCCAAAGCCCCTATTCACTGCTCTTGACCACCCTCTCCGTCGTTCGCGAGACAGAGCCTGCCGCAGTTCTTGTACAATCCCCAGGTTTCCCCAAGCTTGGGACAACTGTGACCCTACGGTCGAATGACACCGTAAACCTTATCAAAGGCCGCAAGCTGCAATCTCTATTATAACAGAGATATTTGATTATGGGGGATGGCTACCGTTCTAATCATGACTCGGCAGCGTCAAATTCGAGGGTGGCTTTGGACTCTGTCAACAAAGGAATTTACCGGGGACATGGCTAGTGGTACAAAGTATCTAGGAACTCATACAAATGGGCTTCAGGCAACCCCTTTCGACTTGTGCCTTCTTCCCGGGAAAAAACGCATACTGGGTGCATCACGATCGCCGCTGGCGAACATACACACTACCTCGAAGCAAGCAGCAAGAGAATCGTCGGAGAGGCTCAATGATTACCCTCGCTTAACTGATTTATATCTCGAAATTCCCTCACTCCGAGTGGAATCATGCTTTCCCCAACGCCTTTCAAGTCAGGTAATTGACTGTCCTAATGCATGTCTTGAGAAGGAATAACACGAAGGCTAATTGCACCACAGCACTGGTTAAACTCTGGGGTGCTAACCAATAACTCGGCGTTCTGTGGCGATGGCACCGCACACGACATGTGTTGCATGCCCTGAGTCCATTGTACAACCGTAGGTGACTTTCAGCACCTCTCTATCCTTTCAAGGACATTAACCCTTCTCCGTGTGTCTCCAGGGAATCTCGCAGCATATACAAGCATCGATTGACGGCAACTAAACGAGGAATCCAAAAGGCAATCAACGATGGATCTCTCATCTGACGATGTGACGTCGCGAAGAATTCGTACATGGGTGATCAGCGCTCAGCAATGGCTTCTTCCAATATCACGATTAGACGCATGTTGGCGTCAACTGACATTAATTGTGTGAGGACAAAGAACCCAAAGAAATGCTTATGTGCTCTCCAAATAACACTTTCTTTTCTTTCCAGACTATATAGGCTTCTATCCTCTTTCTCTGAACGGACGATATCTTCATCCATCATACGATTCATTTGAAGGTGGCATTCCACGTTCTTTATCGCGAAAGAGAATTGTCAAGACAAACGAATCGGCCTACACGGTGCTGTCTTCTGATCATTCTAGGGTAGTTCTTGCAATGGCAGCAACACGGACGCGTGCATTCCAGGCGACAGAAGCCCATGTCGGTCTTCGAATCGACAAAGGAAGCCCTTGACAGCTCAATTCTAGGGTCAGTGACACAGAATGGGCACCGAGCGGCTCGGAGCCGCTCTGCTTTGTCCCGCTTCACACCCAAACGGTCTTCTCGACTCTAGTCAAGTCACTTCCTGATTATGCTCTAGGGCAAGCCCCGGCATGCAAACGCATGTAATGTGGAGTCTGAAAGTATGTTTCTCGTGATCAATTCAATCCGGAACCACGCCTGCACTGCGAAGCAGAACGCGAAACAATTCGAATCGCTTGGCCAGGGGCACCCGCTAATAAACAATATAAACGCGGTAAATCAACTTCGATATGCCTTGGACAGCGGCACGCTGAAAGTGCATGTTTGATATGATCGATCCCTCCCATGTTCGTCCCGCTATGAAGAAGACGGTCACGGACAACGGTAACTGTGCGTCGAGGTCCTGCCGAGCTCGGAATATGAAGGTGGCAGTGGGCTTGGGAAAGATCGCAGCCTTGGTTGTCCCTAATTAGTCCCTCCTGCCTATAATTCCAGAGGGGTACAACTGATGAGGTTAGGACGGCTGATACAAGTTTCGAATGCTAATCGATTGCCCACTGGTCTGCGTAGCGCCCTTCTCGCATGGTCTGGATGGGTCCTTCTGATCATCAAGAATCTGAAAGCACTCCTCGCACGAGTCTTACTACCAAAGCAGTTCCCCGCCTGTGATTAAAGGAGACGGGCATAGGGCATAGTAATTGACGATTGTTATGGCGTCAGCTCTGAAAATCCCAATTAATTCGATGGAAAGAGAAGAGTGCCCGGGCTATATAACTCCGATAACGTTCGCTTTCTTATCTAACTTCAACAAGATACAATCCATAATCTATCTCACAATAAGTGAAGCAGGAAACTGTCGAGACATTGCAAGGAGACTCCAAATACATGCGATGCGTATACCGTAGCCGGGACCCGTTCGATTTATCGTGAATTGACTTCGCTCGCTCCAACATACGAAATCTGGGGTTAGAAATAACCTATTGGGATGTATGAAAGAGCTGCACAGCACATTCCGAGTCGCAGGTAACGTTTCGGAAGAGTTAATCAAGAAGGAAAATGCGATTTATTACCGGCAAGCTGCGTGAAACTGGACAGAGTTGGGTACCCAAGAGAAACCACGGCAAACGGCCCTTGAACGCGGATAGGCGACGGAGGGTTTAACGCTTAACAGTAGTCCGGTCTGGAATTGAATACCGACGCAACGCTGGGAGAGTTGCAGGGTCAACTACATGTCCCAGCCAATTGAGTGTTGGGGAGCTTATACGATGTGAAAAGGTACTTTCTATGCGCGAGCAATTAATCTGTGTGACCGACGACAACTCGTAGGACACCCGTTGTCGGGTACATACCACAGATCACCGTAAGGAACCTATATGCTGGATACATTTGTTGGCAGCCAATTCACTCATCCCATGATGATCGAGCAGTGAGAGGAATCTGATGGGTTGAGATGGTGGATACAGTAAACAAGTCCATCTCCTCTCGAAGGCTGAGAAACGATTTATATCACCGCCGGAGGAGTAGGACACATGATAGATCCCAATGCTGAACAGTTTAAGGGAGGATGCGCTGTCTGGTAATTGGCCTGCCCATTTAGCCACGCGATGTCAATTACCATAACCCCAGACAGAAAGCTCGCGTGGATAGCCGCAACTTGTTTCGGAGATTTCCAGCACATCCAGACGGTCTACATTACCACCGAGTACATCCAGCATCGGTGAGAAAGACGAGGGCAGAGCGGTGGGCAAGTTTACAGTCGTTAGTCTAGGCAACAATTAATGCGAGCGCAAAACTCCGGGAACTTATGCTCTCTCACTGGGTTGTCGTTGCCAGGTCGTGAGCGTTCACACTGGGCCAGATTGAGTGAGGTCTTGACCAAAGAATAGTCCGGAGAGGGAGAAAATACGGGCAGAACCGTACCGGAGGATTACACCGACGGTTCCGAGACTCAGAGAATCTACTAAGTATGAAGCCGACACCAAGAAGCGGAAAAACTACACATTCAAGCAACCAGAACTGTTCATGGGGCGGATGAGACATATTCGGAATGTGTGGCGGATGTAAACCAAACTTTAGAGTTTCAAGGTTGTGAAAAATCATTGGATTGAAACAGATTGTAACTTGGTGGCTGATGCGTGTGAGCCTGTATGGAGGAAAGGTGCCCCATGAAGGGAAGTACCGATACCGGGGTAAAGATTCCCTCGCGTTAAACAAGAGCGCCGTTTTCCAAGTACGCCCTTGCCAAAAGGAGCCAGACTTTAGAAGGAGAAGGTTGGAACTTGCTCCCAGTGGAACTCGGGAGAATATTGCGAGATAGGAAAACAAAAAGGGATATGCATCCGTAGAATGTACGAACCGGGGTTATTGGGGTGCAGTACCGAATGCCCTCTGCATCCAGGGACTCCACTTAATTCAACATTTAAAGCTTGCGCGACCAATCGCAACAGATAACCGAGGAATATTTCCAACAGAAGTTCGTAAACCCATCCATCACAGTACCAGGATGCCCGTTGGGCTCCTTCGCTGATGGAAATTCAATAAAGGGCACAATTGAGTCCATGATTACTCACCACATCGCCTCATGGCTCGAGGGCAACTCAATGGAACGAGAGAAGGGAATAGCGACACGAGTGAAAGGTGGACTGACCGGCTATTGTTCCGAGACGAAGGTCTTGCGAACCAGAGTTGAAGTAAATCCGATGCCATTATCAATGATTCAGAAAAGACCTGGGATTCAACTAAACGCGAACCAAACATAAAGTCAAACCGAGTTGCAATAAATAAGAACTATGGTCTGTTGAAGACGATCCTAGCTATTGCAGAAGCCTACCAGCTAGCAGCTTCAACCATTTGCTTGGCGAATTGTTCCAGAAATATAATGCGGAAAAGTCCTTTCTTGCCCCATTCACTGCTCTCTCCAAATTCTCGTTTCCATGACTTGCCTGAAAATGTACCAGTAAGAGGAGATGTTCTGGAACAAGCAGGAATGACACTCACTGAGCCCATCCTCCCAGGCATAGAGTTCCACTTTCCAACCTCGCTTCAGGGCCGTTCGAACAGGGCCTGAACCCTTGGTGAGGCGAGACGGCAAATGAGAGTGCAATATCACTGACCTAGAAATCCGTCTTCGTTGAATTGCCCGACGTTTCCGTCCCCGGTCGCCAACACAATGGTAGACCCTTTCGGGACTTTGTCGACGTCTGCCAAAGCTTGGTGAAGTTTGAGTTGGAGTAGTTCGTCTACACCTTGCTCCCTATACTTGACTTTGCCGGACGTTGCTATAGAGCCGACATGTCAACCACTAGCCACAAGAAACAAGATTAACAATTTTACCTTGACCAGAGTTCAGACCACCAGAAGGTCCCCCAATCGGTTTACTCGACCCGCTTCCACTTTCGGTACTGGTATACCCAGAGAGGTGTCTAACATGGCCATTCTTCGCACCAGGAGTCGAGAAAGAAGCATTTGAAGCACTGTTCGAGCCTGCTTTGCTCGCGCTAGATTGTGCTCCTGCCTTCCCGACTCCACTGGGTTTACTCGAAGAATACTTGGCTTCCTTCTCTTTGCGGTCCATACCATCGCCTAGGACAAGATGTTTCAGGATCGTTTCTCCCTTGAACAAGAAGAGTCTGTCACTCACCTAGGTCGGGAACCCGGATATAGACCCTGACTTCATAGCCTAGTTGCTCGATTTTGCCCATTGGTTGATAAAGAGGGCTTGAGGTAACAACAACTCGACCTGCAGTCCGAGTAAGCATATCAACTCAACACGAAGATGACAGCACGTACGAGAAACAGGCCTACCGCGCTCTAGGATAAGCGCGAGGGCAGCATGCCACAAATGTCTCGGGAACCGCTTCTCCTTCCTGTCAGAGAATCCGTCCCTCTTTTCGTCCGCTTCATCGTACCCATCTGAGGCACCATCCTCTGGCTTCTTGTTAGACCGCCTTGCCGCCATCTGTGCATCAAGCCCTGATTCCGACGGCAAGGACTTAGACAACTCCATCGAATGTTGCTGCGACTTTGAATGAGACGTGCCAAATGGCAACTGGCCAGAGTTGTCGCTTCCATTAGCAGACGATTCCACAATCGGGATAGCTGCTGGTCTCTTCCGCTTTCCGGATTCCGGAATCGCGATGGGAGCAGACCCATGTGTGGTTGTGGTGGTCGAGAATGAGCTGGACGCCAAATAAGCGTCAACGACGCTTTGTGGAGGGGGATGTCGTTTCAGATAGTTTAAAAGACCGATAAGGATGTTCGAACTGAAAAGAGTATTCAGTTTAAGTTCAAGCACACGACCAAACGAAATAAAACATACTGATCGATGAAGACATGAATGAGGCTTGCCCCCGCCGTGGGCGCCGCTCCTAGAATGTCGAATTCCGCAGGATCTTGCGGCTCTTCATCGGGAAAGGCGAACGCCAAAGACGATGACGAAAAACTTCCGCTGCCCTTGCTTCCACCTCTGACATGGCCTTTCTTCTTCCCAACGGACGCGGGCAGCGTCACCTTGGCTATATTTTCGTTCTTCTCCCCTGCTTGCAACCGATTTATGACCTTGCCCAATTCCTTCTTCTGGTCTGGGTGCATGCGAAGCAACGTGCAAGAAAGATGGATCAACCGACTGCGTTTGTGTTGGTCGAGTTGTGCGTCCCGATCTTCGTCATCGTCAAGAGGTCCGGCCACGATGCGAACCCTCTTTCCACCAGCTGTCACTGCCTCTGCATCCAATGCAGCTTCGGCGCGTAGATTCGGGTAGGACTTGGAGTGGGCGAGCGGCTTTGCGCGCTTTGGTCGGGATTTCTTCTTAGCCTTGGCCGCCTTTGGCGTAACAGCAGGATCAACCGCATGTCCATTGTCATGTTTCACCAATAGCTCTTCGCTGGCCCCCGCCTCATCAACGGGCCCTACAGCCCTTGGTGTTCGCGCACCAGGGGACCCAGGGCGTGGTTTCTTCTCCAATGAGATATTGGAAAGTGCATGAGATAGCCTTTCCCCCGCACTCGACGAAGAAAAGTCGAAAACACCGCTCTCGTCCGCGTTCTCTTCATCATCCCGACCCTTATCGACATCCTCGCTTTCCGTTTCTTCGCTCTCATCTACATCGCCCTTCGCTTCTACCTCTTTCACGGCCTGTTCTCTATCAAGCTTTGCTTTCTCCCGCTCGCGTTCGCGGCGACCAACCCTCTTTCCCTTCTTCCCCGCCAAGCTAAACGATGGGTCGCCCTCAACAGTATCGGTTGTCCCAGTGGCTGATACATCCGTAACAGTTGCAACCGCAACTTTCGGTCTCGTTAAAATCGTAATAGGTTTGATCGTAGCTGTCTTGTCTGCTTTCTTTGTCGTACTCTCTGTCGCCTTGCTCTTCCTCTTCTTCTGGGGCGATGATTGGTTGGAACCATTGCCTGCGCTTTGAAATTCGCCATTCTCCGCATTTTGGTCAGTATCCGGTGCTGCAGCCAACAGAAGCGGTCGTGTTGGTGTCTGCACCGAGACATTGGTACTGCTTATAGAATCTATCTCCGATACAGCAACAGCGGCCTTCTTCCGTCTCCTCTTGCGTTGTTTCGGTTCTGTCAGGTAGGGTTTATCATTCAACTGAGGTCCAAAAAGATACGAAATGCAACGCAGCATCAGACCGTGACAACCGGGGAGGGGAAGGAGGGTGGATACGAGGCGAAAGGATAGATGACTTACCGACGGCCGTGTTATCCCAATCCTCCAAATCATCTGGAGCCTCCGCGGTTTCCGACCGCTGTTTCTCCCTAGTAGCAGCCTGCAAACGCACCCGTTGAAGTTGCTCAGCGACGTAGCTTAATGTTGCATCCAGGTAGCCCAACGTTGCAGGCTCCGCGTCCTCTCCATTGTTATCCATATGCCAATCGGCTGACCCTGCATCGGAGCCCGTATGTGGATGATATTGGATGCTGTCGTTGTCTTCGTTGTCTTTATCGTAACCGCGCTGCGGCTGTGTGGTCGCGTTGTGATATCGAGGTTCTGGATGGGTTTGTCGGTAGTTATTTGGTAAACCGTGAATTCCACGCAAAGTGTGCGGGTAATAGTGGCCAGACATGGCGTGTTGGGGCCGCGTTGGGGTGCGGACGTCATCGTCCATCTCCTCGAGGGGAAAGGTCTCAGACCCGTCGTCTGTTGGTGTAGGTAGCGGGGAGGGTGGCTCCACCTGAGGCAAAAACCCTGGAGGAGACCGTCCCAAAACAACCTCTCCATTATCTGATAGAGAAGTTGTATAGTTCGGCTGGGGTTTCAATGGACGCGGTCGCGAAAGCGAGTGGTCTGTCGAATCTGGAGTTGGTCGAGAGGACCGATCGTAACGCTCGTTGCTTGACGCCGATATAGAAGAAGAGTCGTTGACCACAGACCGTGTCCGTGTCGCCTCATGCAGCATCGACTGGACAGCAGCCTCTGAATCTTCCGACCTGTGAAGCACGGGGAGAAAACTCCGCTCAGTATGTGAGGTGAAGGTGTGGAAATTGTTGTAGTGTGGGACATTGGCGGGCGAAGAAACGCCCGACCAATAGGATGGGGCACGAGAGCCGATCGTCGACATCTCATGGATTGGGAAATCCAATCGACCGTGGCGAAGAGTTGGCTGAGAAGATAACCTTTGCGAGCTATCGTCATCCAGCGTGCTCAACGCTTGATTATCTTGGTTTGGCGAGAAAACGGTGACAGGGAGGGCGATTTCTGTGGATTCTGTGGATGATCCTTGGTTCTGGGACCCTTCTAGGGACTCTCCGTCTTGGTTATCGGTGTCTGAGGTGATTTCTACCGTTCTGGACCCATCAGACGCTGGAGAACCTCTATCGTGCTCGTCGTCGACAGCTGAGGATACAATGCTGTTGCTGCGTTGGTTAAGGTAGGACTGCCAGATCGGTTGCTGTGCCCAAACTGTTTCTGGTTCGTCCTGTGGCTCCTCTGTCGCAGAAACCGTGGCACTGCTGAGTCCCGGATGGGTAAACGACGAGATCGAAGAACTTGTATCCAAGTTAAGGCTGCTTCCCACAGACGACGACAAGTGGATCCCGATAGGAATTCTTGGTGGTGGTGGTTGTAGGCCTGGTAGAGCCCAAAATACAGTCCTGAAGGCTCCAAGATCAGGTTCTTCGTCCGACGTTGCCTGTGAAGCTGGCCCGCTCGAGCTAGTCGTGGAAAAACATGGCGAGATGGGTATCGTTTGTCGAGAGCTTGTAGATGATGAAGTATCACTGATCATTTCATATATTACAGAATGGATTAGAATAAGAAATAAAAGAGAGAATAAGAAAGGAACGTGGAGGCAACGACTCAAATGAGCTTGACTTGAGGCAACCATTATGTCAAATCAAGGTACATCGGGTTAGGGTTACCGCCCATCCATATCTTTGATCCAAGCAAGCAACAACATTATTTCTAGTAGTACAGTTTACGCTTTTCCTTGACGATAGATATCTTATTCCCTCCTGTATCCAACTCTCGACACTGCCAACCAAAATTCTGAACCGCCTTCAACGCACCAACCGAGTGGTCCGAGATCACATTCAGCACAAATGAGCAATTTCGTTCGCTCTCCAGGAATGATTGGAATAGCTTCCACAGGTCGAGTAAACCCGATGTTCTCAAAAGTCATGGGCGATCCTGAAACCAACCACCAATTGGCAGTTTCTGGCGGAGGAGGAAGAGCAGCGAGCAGGGGGTTGCGACGCGAGGTTTCTGGCTCCATCTAACAAGAGCAAAATCAGCCCAACAAAGATGCTCTAGGAGGAAAAGACTCACAATTACGCTTGTTCTCTCGACGATCCTTGCACTGCCGCTTTTTAAGATGATGCTCCTGCACCCACGGGGACAGAGAAAATCGTATTTGTTCACAGAAGATCCAAGTTCGTTGGGATCGGGCACAACAAGATCATCAATGCCACCCTGGAAATCCGGGACGAACTCTGGTGACCGCGTCTGGCTCGAAGGCTGAAGCAGTGCCCGTAACGCTTCTGGGCTAATCTGTGGCGCTCCATCACCCGCTGACGCCACACCCTCGCCGCTCAACACAATCCGCATCTCATACCAAGGCTTCGATCCATGAATAACGGGACTCTCTCCAACCCACTCGAACCCAGCTTTCTCGTAGAATTCCCGTAGATCATCATGAGTGATCAACAAAATTCGTTCATACGGATTTCCCTCCGCAGATCGGACGCGCTTGACGTACTCTTTCAAGAGTTGGAGACCAACCCCCTGGCCTTTGAACTCCTTCGCGATGCACACGGAATGGATGCAGATGGAGCTTGATTCAGGGACGTGGTGCGACATAGAGTCATGTGTCAACGTCTTGTCCGGGGAGAGAGTCGAGCAGACATATCCAATCAGCTTCCGTCCGCCTTCTGTGCTCGGAAGAAAGGCCCCTAAGAACAAGGATCCTGCTTGAGATTGGCGAAGGCTGATATGTCGATTGTGAATTAGGTTCGCATCGGCAAATCAGGAGTAAAACAGCATACCTAAAGCTTTCCAGAGTCCCAGCTTCGTCCGCAGGATATCCTATTCACCAATGTCAGATAGTGGGAGGACTAAAACCACAAATATGACCTTCTTGCTCTATTTCTAGCGCAATTTTCACTTCATCGGACTTGATCAGGTCAAAAAGGATATCAGGTGTTGCCATGATAAAGGATAAGTGGGTTTCGAATGAGGTTGTGGTCGAACTTGAAGGAGAGGTTGGCGTGAAGCTGCTACAGGCCTGCTACTACTGTTCTGTTGATCGAGTGATCGGCATTTCCCGAACCCCTATCTGCTTTCTTGGAGAAGCGCAGTGCGCAGGCGAACACCACCGAGAAGGCAGAGGATCCATAAGTAGTCAATAGAAGGTTCCTCAACATGCGCGCGGAACGCTGCGAGCCTTACGTCTTAACGACTGTGGATGGCCGTGGTCAAGGGCAATGTCGCCAATGAGTAACAAGTCTGTTACACAACTGATACCGGGTTCGTCGGTAAGTTATTTCCATGGGCACGTATGGACAATATACTAAGGCATCTAGCCCTTCAAAGGTGAAACTGGAGTGTTTATGGCTGCCAATGGCCGCAGTGGCTCGAAACAAGTTTGCAACATAAGGCTCCGAGTCACACCTGCTCCCTCATACTATTTACACATCCCCAGCGAATATCTTTGCAGTGCATTCAGTGTATATTCCTGGAGACTTTGTCTCTAGGTTTTACTACGCGAAATAGATCATCCCACGCAACTTTCTTGCTATGTATAGTAACGCCCGGTCTAGAA
>ML210221.1:54735-134148 GCA_004369085.1 Coprinopsis marcescibilis
CTTTATCTGGAGCCTGCTGTTATCGCAGTTTAGCATGCTCACCTTTGCCTTTACCCACAGTTTCTTCTTCCAACATTTACTTTCTAGCAAGTTACAATGGTATCGTATACGCGGAAATTTCCGAAGTCTGTTGTAAGCAACGAAATATATTTCCTCAATTCCTGGATGCCGTAGCGAAGCAAGGCAGTTCTTGTACAAAGATATTCGATCGCTGGAAACTCAAGTCACGTTAGTCAGCACTTCAGTTGTTCCTGCGAGGGCGCTCGCCACCGTATCATGAACATTTGGAAGGTTGCTGAATTGTGACGGACAGTGTCCTAATCACATTGGTCTCCAGGTCTGCCCGGAGGGCCTTACCTATATCATTCAGGACCCCTTTTTGTTTCAGCGCTCACTCTTAAGCCAGCCAATGATCAAAACTCATGCATCTCAAGTACCCAAGCAATACGTCATGGAGTGTAGACGCCCGCGATAATCGGCTTCGCATGCCTTATCAGATAACGGGCATCTATGGCAAAGAACTGTCAGGAATTACGTCGCCTTCGTCGAATGTTATTCGCATTACGCTATCTTCATGTTCAAATGTGTTTCACAGAGTCAGCATCTCCCCAACGATTGGAGCTTCCGCAGCGCGCAGCTCTGACGAGAACTTATAATCCCACCACTAAACCATGCCGTCTTATAAGAGTCCGGACATCCATACAGCGCATGCACTTCATCGGCCCCCCTTCTTCTGCCCACACACGTTAGCGTTCGCGGCTACATATAAGCAACATCGATACACCATAAACGACCCATAAGTCTTCTTTTCCCCTCCTGTAAATCCCACCTAGTCAATCAGGTATGTTGTCCATCATACAACGAGTTATGAAAACCGTCGTTGACGAGTGGACTAGATACCTAGAATGGGCCAAGTCTTCGACGAAATCCCAGGCAACCTCATCCCTTGGATCCTAGCCCAAAAACTGTTTTGGGTAGCAACCGCTCCGCTGGCAGAAGATGGCCACGTCAACGTCTCCCCCAAAGGGTGCTTTGACAAAACACTTAACATCATCCGTGAGGAGCGCGGCGCCGACGGAAAAGAACCCAACGCCAGAGCCGTGTGGTACGAAGACTTCACTGGAAGCGGTGAGTCAACCCTTCCCCCTACACCTACCCGCCGTCCGCCTGTAGAACGATTGTTACTGACTTGGACATTTCACGGAAAATTGCAACAGGCGTAGAGACCATCTCACATCTCTACGAGAATGGCCGCATCACGATGATGTTTGTGGCTTTCGAAGGACCCCCGCAAATTATAAGACTGTATGGAACAGGTGAGCGCAGATTCAGCTACTTTCAAGGCTGTAAAAGGATGTTAACACCCTACTATAGGCAAGGTATATGAGTACGGAACGCCAGAGTACGCCAAGCTTCTTCCATCGGAACAAAGGCAGCCAGGCTCTCGAGCAGCCATCTGGATTGACGTCCACAGAGTTAGCACAGTACGTACCTTCCACCCACATTTTCACCGAATAATGAGCCTGATGTTACCTCAAGTCCTGTGGCTTCTCCATTCCCTTCTTCGAGTACAAAGCACCCCGCATCAAACTACACAAAGTCGCAATGACTTTCGAGCAAAACGAACTGGACCCTCCTGCTGACGACAGCGCCCAAGAGGTCGCAGGGTTCAAGCTTGACAAGAGCATGAAAGCAATGTGGAGAATCATGAACCTCAAGAGCATCGACGGGCTTCCCGGCCTAGCATATGCATTTGACTCCCCAGAGCCCCTGACCAACTGGAAGAAGGACCCAAAAGGAATTGAATACCGAGCCATGAAGGACGACGAGAGTGTGTCCAAGCCAAAGCTCTCGCAAGTCAAAGCTCGATCTGAAGCGGACGCAAAACCGATCAGCCCGAGCCCTTCATCGAGTAAAATGGATATGGCATTTGGAATCGCGTTTGGCGTTCTCATTGGAATATTTGCTTCCAGGCAATGGGAGTCTCGGGTATTACCTATGCTTTGTGCATACTTACAATGGTCATAGCGCCTCCTCCTACCATAATTGTGACACCTCCTCTTCCATTTTTCGCTAATGTACTATTTTAATTAATGATCGAGTCCTAATTCTGCTAAACCCTATCCGGCAGCATCGTGCCAGTTAGACGCCCGTGGATCCCATGATGAGGCCCTCTGCCGATGGCCCAATTTGGTATTCTACGGAATCGTGTCGAGTGCATGTCAATGCATCATGCTCACTACGTGGTATCTTTCATTTAAACCCTTAGTGGTTCGAGTGTCTCCGCTAACCATCCCCCTTCTCTTTCTCTCTCAACCCCACCTCAGTCTGATTATCCCCCATTCACTGTGCTAGTGATTAATCCCTCAAGCCCTCTGATATTCCTATCCTCACTGGAGACAAATTATCAACTCCGAGATGGGTCAAAGCTTTGACGAAATTCCTGCAAACCTCATCCCCTGGATTCTGTCCCAGAAGCTTTTCTGGGTCGCCACCGCCCCTATCGCAGAGGACGGCCACGTCAACGTCTCTCCCAAAGGGTGCTTTGATAAAACAATCAACATCATTCGCGAAGAGAGAGAGCCAGGCGGAAAAGAGCCCAACGCAAGGGCAATCTGGTATGAAGATCTGACCGGAAGTGGTGAGAACTTTTCGAGATTCGACAACTCGTTGTCAGTACATGGTGTATTTCATTGCTAAACCATCCCTTCATTAAATTTGTCCAGGAGTAGAAACTATTTCTCACATTTACGAGAATGGGAGGATTACCCTCATGTTCTCAGCGTTTGAGGGGCCTCCTCAAATCGTTAGAGTGTATGGAACAGGTGTGGACCCTTTTTAAGAATGGCCAAGCGTACCACTGTAACTCGCAATTCAGGGAAGGTCTACGAATATGGAACTCCACAGTACAAGGAACTACTTCCACACGATCGTCGCGAGCCGGGTTCCAGAGCAGCTATATGGATCGACATCCATAGAGTCAGCACAGTGAGTACTTTCTTGTTGTCCCAATCTCCTTAAACTCCTCTAACAAAACGCGACTACCAGTCGTGCGGGTACTCAATCCCATTTTTCACCTACAAAGCCCCTCGCATCAAGCTTCACAAAATGTCAATGGTATTCGAACAGAACGAGTACGGGCTCTCTGAAGAATCATCAGCAGTCATCGACGGCTACGTCATGGACAAAACCTCGTCAACAATGTGGACGCTTTTGAATCTCAAAAGCATCGACGGCCTACCCGCCATGACGTCCGCTTATGCATGTGGCGAACTTCCGACCAATTGGAATGAAAGCCCAAAAGCCATAGTGTACCGTGCAATGAAGGACGACGAAACCAGACCAAAAACAAAGACCCAGGTCAGCGATGCGGATACTACCACCAACTTATTTGCAGCAGGTAGAATAGACCGCTGGTTTGGGATAGCCATTGGGATCGTCATTGGAGTTTTCATTACGAGGCAATGGGGACTGTAATTTTTTTTATTTTTTATGTTTCTACATATGCATTAGTTGCTCTACATTAGCTTTAGAAGTAACCACATTCTGTGCCTCGACTGTACGCTCTTAGTTATTGCCGAAAATAACTTATAACTAAAGATCGGACCTGTGTCAACACCCAATGCAGCCCAATCGACGAAGTATCGTATTTCGATTGGGCAGAAGTTTCTATCCAAGGTGATGAGCTAGAGATTTTAAGTCAAAGTTAATCATTTCTGAGTACTAATAAGTCGATCCCAAAGAGCTTACATTCTTTCCTGTTTAAGCCGATTTCGGCCGAACACGAGATTTCGGCGGATATAAATCTTATCACCCCCTATCACATCGTGCCGAACGGAGTCACTTTTGGATTACCAAGAGCCTCAATTGACCCTTCTCATGGCGTTTCATGTGGGCCTCCATGACTGTTCACCCAAAATGTCAGGCTACTGTTGTTGTTAGTCTTCTCTCTCCTCATCCGGTGAAACTCAGCTGCATAGCCCAGCGTAACATTTCTGTGGAGACAAGGTTTGTTTGCAGCTTTACTGCCAATGCAAGAACTACCCTCGAGCTTCAATCATTAAGGAATGCAGATCTTCGACAGCATACCAGCCTCTCTTATTCCCTGGATAGACTCTCAAAAGGTCTTCTGGGTCGCAACCGCTCCCTTATCCGAAGATGGCCATGTCAACGTCTCTCCAAAGGGCTGCTTTGACAAGACCATGAACGTTATACCCGACAACGAAAGCGACGCCAGAAAACCGACTTCAAGGGCGGTTTGGTACGAAGACTTCACTGGAAGTGGTATGTGCTCCACTTCGAGGTCCTCCTCATATAATTTCCTATGTTGAGTATCCAGGGAACGAAACTATCTCGCATCTTCGCGAGAACGGGCGGATCACAGTTATGTTCACCGCCTTCGAAGGGCCTCCCCAAATCTTGCGGTTGTACGGGACCGGTGCGTTCTCCTCAGCAGAGGCCCCGACTTCTTCAGCTCTCACAATTCAGCACAGGAAAGGTCTATGAATTTGGCACTCCAGAGTATAGAGGCCTGCTCCCTCCAGAGCGCAGACAGCCAGGCTCACGAGCCGTCATCTGGGTAGACATCCACAAGGTCATAACAGTGCGCCACCTCTCCCCCTATCTACCTCGTGCTGCCATTTCCAACTCAACACCACCAGTCATGCGGTTACTCCATCCCCTTCTTCACATACAAGGCCCCCCGCGTGAGATTACACAAATTTGCCATACCACGCGAGCAAGCGGATTACGACGCCTCTTCTGAATCAACCTTAGAATTATCTCGACCAGAGAAGGGAATAAAAAGCTACTGGAAGGTCAAGAACATCAAGAGCATTGACGGCCTTCCCGGGCTTTCGTCCGCCTTCGAATCCCCAGACCCTCCAACTAATTGGAACTCGAGCTCAAAGGCACCCGAAATCGTAGCAACGCAGGACGACGAGACTCTGCCGACACCTGTTGTACAGGGTAGTACTCCGTCGCCTGAGCTAGGGAGCTCAGGATTGGGGAACCTTCTGTTTGGCTTCGGCTTTGGCGTCCTAGTTGGAGGAATAGCTGTGCGATACGCAACTCGATGACTTCGTTACTTGCAAACCAATCTAATTTGGCGAATAAATTATTGGCGCTGGAGAATGAGACGGGAGGTTTCCCGCCATTACCTCCAATACAAACAGTTGTTTTGGGGTAGACGCGATGAGATTCAAGTTTCGTGTTGGGAGTTACTGCGAAAGCCATGTAAAACGACATGTCGGTCAGGTTGTTTTCGGAGGCTCCGGCCCACTGGGAGCCGAGAGTAGGCGCCCAAAGTCCAAGTTGTGTTCTCTGTTCGTCTTGGGTTCATATCCGCTGAGAATTATTTGCGACTCTATCTTTTGCCCTACTATGACCCGAGAAACCTAACGAATCCAACCATATTCCATTGCTTCAAAGTATCCAATATCCATGCGATGCTAATAGTATGAATGAAACCCGAGATAAATACTAAAATAGGTTCTAAAGCCATAAAATCAATAAAAATGCAACAAAACAGACAAGGTATCGCAATATCCACGTTCCAAACCAATCAAGTTTCATTCCTAACCAAATCCTGGAGAATAGGCCGACCCTTCAACAGCCCATTCACCTTCTTAACCTTGCCCTCATCCGCCACATTCGATCCTCTCTTAAACAACACCGCCTTGCCCTTCTTCACAGGTCCCTGTTCTTCCTCCACCGCCTTGCCCTTCTTTTGGATTTTCCTCGGTCGCTCTTCTTCCGCTTTCCGAGCTACACCCAAGGCAGACGCACCACCTCCAGGCGCCTTGCGGAACCATCCATCAAGTTTGGATTGCGTTCCACTCCCCTTCAACTCGGACGATTCCGAAGAACCCGCTTGAGGAACGGCGGCCTTGCTCTTCGTCTTCACCTCCGTCCCCTTGGCCTTTGAGCCAGATCCCTTCGCCTTGGCCTTGGCCTTCGAACTCGAAGCAACAACAACTTCCGACTTGGACTCCGAAACCCTATCCCCCTTACTCTTCTTCTTCCCACACGACGGCAAAGACTTGACCGACTTGACCGACGCAGTGCTCGAAGACTTTGAGGACTGGGTATTGCCAGCAAGCGACACCCTCGACCTTGACGGAGCCCCAGCCGCAGGCCCATCATACACCACAATATCCTCATCGTCATCAATGACAATATAGGCCGGGTCAAGCTTCTCGAAGACTTCGACAACCTCCACCTCATCATCGTCCATATCCTCCACATGTCTCTTTCTCGAATTCGGAGAAGCCGAGCTGGAGGTTGACGGTGAAGGAGGGTGGCTGACAGTCTCCAAACCAACGTCGACCTTCATCATCCCCTCCTCCACATCCTCAACGACGGCAAATTCCTGATCCTGCCTGTCTTCGGCTTCACCAGCATCCTTTCCATCCACACTCCCATGCATCAAATGCGCATCCCTCGGCAACTCATAACACCAACCCTTCCCCTCCATCAACTCGAAAAACTGACTCAACAACACCTCCTGCCTCAACGTACTCCGACTCCCAAAAATCACCAACTTGCTCCTTGCCCTCGTGAACGACACATTCATCCTCCTCCAGTCCTTCACAAGCTCCCCAATCTACACACACCAAAACAATCAGCATTCATTCGCAAGGCAAAATCGCAGTTACCACCCACCTGATTCTCAACATTGCTCCTCACAAGCGAAACAACAATGCAATCCTTGTCCCGTCCCTGACTCTTATCCGCAGTCATAACCTCAACACCACCCAACCCAACCCCATCCTCTTCCCCACCCCTCTCCGCCAACTTTCTCGCCAACACCTTGACTTGCTGCCTATACAGCGTGATAACCCCAACACTCGAACCGTCAACTCCACACCTCACAAGCGTCTCCACAAACTGCGCAACAAGCTCAGCTTCAACAACGTTCTGCACCAGATCCCCAGACCGCGAATCATGCGCAACATCTCCAAGCGGGTCAGTATCCACAAACACAGCTTTCGTCCTGCGACAAACCGATCAGCGACCGAACACCTTTGACTTTGCAAAACAGACTCACTTGGGGTCAACTAGATGCTCAAGCCAGCACTTTTTCACCCCCATCCCACCGCACGGATTGCTGACCCGTCTCCTTGCCCCCTCATGCATCCCCTGCAGCACCTTCACCGCACCCTCCGCCAACTCCAGCCTCCTTTCCTTCACACTCTCATTCCCACACCTCAACCGATCGTCATAAATCAGCTTATTCGAAAGCAACATGATATCCTCGTTCATCCTATACTGCTGGTTCAAATCAACCACACTATTCGGATGCGCATCCGAAAGGCGGCGGAAAAGCGACACATCCAGCCCGCCCGACCGTGCGTCAGGATTCTTAACCTACACAACCAGTCAGTTCTTCCCAATAACAACACCACACCACCAAAAAAAAAACGCACCAGAGGCGGCAACTGGAAATGATCCCCCACGAGCACAAACTTGTCCGCATACCTCAACGGGCCCAAACACGTCGGCAACGTTATCTGCGATGCCTCATCCACAATGCAATAATCAAACCTCCTCTTACTGAACAGCAGACTAAAAGAAACCCCATCAGCCAAGTACACCGAAATTGAAAGGGCAAGACTCACTGATCAACACCCAGACACGTAGCAGCCACCACACTCGGAGCCATCCACTGCTTCTCCAGCTCTTCCACACTCTTCGCCTCAGGCCTCGCACCAAGCAAGTACTTTTTCGCATCCTCATGCACCTTGTCCGCATTACCCAACCTCAACACCTTGTTCTTCCACTCATCTTCACCCCCCTCCCCAAGCTTCCTCAAAATACTATCCACAGCCGAATGCGTATAGCTCGCCAACAACACACTCTTCCCCCTCGCCACCAAAACCCTAATCAAAGCAGCCACAACCGTAGTCTTGCCCGTCCCAGGCATACCAAGCACAAGCGCATAATCCTCCGCACCCAGCACCTTTTCAATCGCCCCTTTCTGCGAATCATTCAGGTGCGTCGTAGCTTCCATGCCCAACGCAGAACTACGATTCTCGAGGTTGAATCGCGGTTCACGAAGATCAACAACAAGCTCCCTCCGCCTGAAATCCCCATCAACATAAAACAACTGCGCCAAATTGTTCCTCATCCTCCCCATACCCCCAAACAGCTCGTCCTTGTCGATCCTAAACACCACCTCCTCTTCGCACACACCCACCCTCCGCCTAAGAATCTCCACCCTCTCCCTAATGGCTTGCATATCCACTTGATGGTCCACACCAACCCTCACCTCCTCCCCCCCAATATCCAAAATATACCCCTGGACAAACGCCAGCAAATACGGCTCAACGCTAACCGTAATGGCATCCCCAACCGACAAATGGCCATTCAATAGACTCGCCCCATCCGACCTCGCAAACGTATACACAAACTTGTGCATCTTCCCCCCACTCTTCACCTGCACCTGGTCCCGATCCCCATCGTCCTTCATGACCATCCCCGCCAAACACCGTCCCCTCTTCTCCCTCTCGGCAGCCCCAAGCCTCCACAGCTCGCTCTTGAACTTGACAAGGTCCCGCTCTTCCAGCGACAGCAGCCTCTCCCACTTTCTAAAAAACTCGGCATGCTCCTTGGTCAGATGCCCCGTCTTGGACTCGTAGGTCTCTGCCAATTTCGGGTCTGTGGGTGGTGCCTCGATGGGATTCAGCGCGAATCTATACAGCATACAGCTGTCGACGACATAGCACCTCTTGCACGCATGCTCCCTGTCAATCGGGGGCGGGAGGAACGCTTCCTCAATATCCGGATTGTCCACCTCCATTCGCGTATCCACCTTTTTCCGCATCCTCTTCATCATCCAAGCAGCGAGCTCATTCCTCATTATAATAAGACCACGAATCTCGTTTCTGCCTCTCGGTACCTATACACCAATTAATAAACCTGCATTAAATATAAATGTTCCACTTGCCTGCACAACGTCCCCGCTCTCGCTAGAGCTGTAGAACAGCAGCCCCTTCTCAACCTCTACCCCATACCGCTCGCTAGCAAGAAGGGTATACAGCATAGTCTGCGCACGATGCTCCATGCCCCCAATCATCTTCCCCGTCTTGATTTCAAACGGTCTAGGACCAGTCGTCGTCGGAGACGGGAACAACGCCGGCGCACCCCCCTCCCTAACCACAGCTTCAACCGTAACATCCAACTTGCCCTTCAACCCATACTTGGGCGACCAAATATCCTCCTCCACCTCATGCACGCGCGTGATCGCCAACAGCTCAGTCCGAGCGTTCCTCGACGACCGCGTATCCGACAAAACCGCGTCCGGTTTGGGCGCGTCCGAGATATACCGCGCCCTGAATTTGGGAAAGCTCTGCGCCTTGTCGCGCATGGTTGCGCGTGCGGTGGTCTCGCCGATGCCCAGCACCAGCAAGCTGTCAAGACCGTCCAAAAGGACATCGTCGATCTGTTCGTGGATCCACGGTTCCTCCCACCGGTCCTGCAGGAGACACCGCTGCATGACTTCGTGTAGCATGTTCCCCCAGACCATGGCAGGCGAGATATCGTTGCTCGCACGCACGAGGGAGGAGAGCATGGGTTTCCGGCGGCATTGAGGCGCGTTGGAGAGTGCTGTTGCTGTGAGCAGGATATCCGGGTGGAGAACGAGCATGTTGCTCTGGGATGAGATGCAGATTTGCGGGGTTGACGACGATGTCGAGACAAAGTGGCCCAAGGCGTTGACCACGTCGCCTAGAGAGAGAATTAGCCTAGGGTAGTAGCTGCGGTCAAGGGTATACATACCAGTCTGAACGTCAGTGTCGTACCAGTCGTCTTGAAGGTATATCGTCCGTTTGTCCCCCTGGGTTTTGTAGACATGGACATGCAGAACCTAAACGACGTTAGAACGTCGAATAGACTTTTGAGAGTGCTATACCTTTGCCCAACGTCCATTATGCTCTGCTTCTTCCATGGAATTGACCTTGCATCGTGTTACAGGGTCAGAGATAGGTGGCTAAAAAGGTCGGGTTGTCAGCGAATTGCGAGACAATTTGATTCGTTGTGCGCACCTGTAGCCTAGAAGTCAGCTTGGGCCTTATAGGCGTAAATGTAGCATCTAGATCCCAGTCTTCTGCGCCAGCGAGGAACTCTGCCATGTCGATGTCGCCGCCATTGTTGGCGGTGGTGGTTGGCTTGAGAGGAGTGCGAGGGGGTTGAGGGGTGCGAGGGGCTGAGGGTTTTATAGGTGAGGGAAGGGCATTCCAGAAGGATTCATCGAGGCCTTCCACTAGAGCGTCGAGGTCATTCATTTTGCTTCGACGACTACAGTGTTCACCAGCACAAATCTCTCGGCACCACTGCTCTTACAAACGAAAATCGCGTAAACAAGTCAAAACAACGCGTGCCACCGCGACGCGTCTAGTCTACTAACCCACGATCTTAAGTTGATACTAGAAAAGCAGTAAAACATATATAACAGGCTAATCAGCGAGAGTCACAGAGTATAGCTCAGAGTGGGACATATGGATATCAGCGATGTGTTTCATTGGCTAGGTAAAGAAATCCTTTCGTCGTTTTGGATTCGATGGGTCTAGGCTCCCTAGAGCCTCGACATTGGTGATGGAATTTGGAAAGACAAGAGATGCCTACAAGTGGAGTGATGATGATCGTGATCAGGATGGTATTGGCTGGAATATGGAATACGGGAAGCCATTACTGGAATATGTGAGAACTCACTTCAAGTGAGAGTAATGCCTTACGGGTAGTACTTCCTTGGAACCGTGTCTAGAAAGGAGATGTAGCTTTGCCGCACTATGAATTCCCCGGTAACTAAGCGACCTGTAGCTTAGCGCCCGTTGACCCAGGTCGTTCAAAGTAGGGATAGAAGATGGCTAAGATTGAAACCCGTAGCTCTACTGGATATGTCGCAAGCCAAGCAAGTGGCGTCAAACTCGACGTTTGGCCCGATACGTGTCTCTTGCATGTAGGAGGGACTAAAACTGGGGAATTCTGACTACTAGAGTGATGTTTGGGCCTAAACGGAAGGGTTGTGTGTCTTTCGCACGGCCCTGCATCCGATTCGGCTTTACCACCAGGGTCTAGTGGAACTAGCCCTAGGAATCTTTTTTCTTCCCAGTGCGCCAAGGTCACCTCTCAGTTCAACAACGAAACAATACAAGGTCTGTAATTAAAGTCACATTCAGTAGCGCTGTGACTACTTCAAGTGACCGTGGCGTTGTGGCGACTGCAGTAAAACACAACCTGGGAAGTGATGCTGCTCAAAAGACCTGTATGGGAGCCCGTTTAATTTCAACAAAAGTCAAGTAGACATGAAGAACCCTGAGGCCTGAGGGACCACTGCGCATCTCGCCAGGACTTGCAGAAGAAGATGGATTTCAAACTCCGAGCAGTGGGACCAAATGGTGCAAACACGCGCTTACGCTTTCTCTTCACGACAGTCATCATGCAAACGGTCAGGGTTGGGCTTCATCCCAATTTTCTCTACTTCATTATGTCAAAGCGATACCAAAGAGCTCACAATCGGTCTGCAACTCGGCCTCATGGATAATTCCAACTCGTGGTTGGTTGCGGATCTAAAGAATCGGCATATCCAGAGATTTTTATCATCGCTGGGGTATCAACCGCAAGGTACACAACTTCCTCAGTACATGTCCCTTGGTGAGTGTACACCCCTTATTCCCGTCCAAGGGTCGCCTCGCCACTTGATCTGACTGAACGGACATAATAGGCTCGCGACCAAAATGAATAATTACTCACATGCTTCTTTTAGTATGAAGTGATGCATGCATTGCTTCACGATCCGGGCTTTCCAATTGGAATTTAACAGAGATTTCTCCTGCCTTATCCAGTTTCGCGTTTCTGAAGTTGAAAATCTGTAACCCCGACCTTTGGAAACTCTAGCTCGTGGGACAGATCGAGTAAAACACGCCACCTACTCCCTCTTCGCCTCCATCCCACACAACTAACCCCACAGCTATAAAACGCTCAACCGAAGCGCAAACACAGAGCACCAGACGAACACCATGAGCCCGTCTGCTGCTCTTGTATCCAGCCAGTTTCCACCAACGGCGGGCATCCGCTGGTTCAACGTTGGCGTCCTTACAATGACCTCAATCTTATCCATCTACGGCTTGTACACTGTTCACTACAACCGACAGACAACACTCTTCTCAGTGGCCTACTACATTTTCACAATGCTTGGTACGTGTCTTCCTCCATCTACATCCACAGAACGCACTCGAGCTTCCATTTCCTCAGGCATAACCGCAGGCAAGTGCACCTAGCCTCAGAATCCAGCCGTCACTCACTCAATCATCATCTGCAGGCTATCACAGACTCTGGTCACATCGCTCCTACAACGCTTCTCTCCCTCTCCAGCTCTTCCTCCTCGCAGGGGGGAGCAGTGCCGTGCAAGGGTCCTGCTTCTGGTGGGCCCGCACCCACCGCTCCCACCACCGCTACACAGACACCGACCTTGACCCATACGACTCCAAACGCGGTCTTCTATGGACACACATCGGATGGATGGTCTTCAAGTCCAGCCTCCGATCTGGCCCAGCCGACACGTCCGATCTCCAGAAGGACACCCTAATCCAGCAACAACACCGGCACTACTTCCTCTTCGCCGCTATTTTTGGCTTCATCTCTCCGGCTATTATACCAGGCCTCCTCTGGGGTGATTGGGCCGGCGGATTATACTTCTCCGCAATGCTTCGATTAGCAGTCGCACATCACGTCAGTCCATCTGCTACCTTTCCTACTTGTGCATCCGGTTGCTTATTACCGCTGATTTAACTACCTGCTTCACTGACTTCTTAAACGCCGCTTCGCGTACGTACTATGCCGTGCGCTTGGCATCCCTTGGACCACCTACCACCAACGCGAAATGGGTCAACGATCATCACCAACAGAGCACATTCTGCATCAACTCCATCGCACACTGGCTCGGTTCCTCGCCCTACGACGACAAACTCAGCCCACGCGACCACCTCCTCTCCGCCATCCTCACAATGGGCGAAGGCTACCACAACTTCCACCACCAATTCCCAATGGACTACCGCAACGCCTTTCACTGGTACCAATACGACCCCACCAAATGGTTCATCGCCTCCTGCGCATCGCTCCACCTGGCAAGCCACCTCCGCGTCTTCCCAGAGAACGAAGTCCGGAAGGGCGTCCTGACCATGAAGCTGAAAGAGCTTAAGAAGAGACAGGACGGGATACGATGGCCGGTGGCCAGCGCGGAATTGCCAATCTTGAACTGGGAAGAATGTGCGTCAGGTTCTTAAACTTGCCTTTTTACCTTTTTACCTTTTTGACTTTTTTTTCTGCGTTTGCTTTCTCGCTTCTTCTACCCTTTGTGCTCTTTTCCTCTTTTCCTCGATCCCATCTTACTCCACCACCGAACACCCCCACTAACCGATCTCCCTCCTACACAGTCCAATCCGAATCACACAAAGACAACCAAGTACTGATCCTAGTATCCGGGTTCATCCACAACCTAACCTCCTTCCTCGACGCCCACCCCGGCGGACCCCGCCTCCTCACAGCCAACACCGGAAAAGACATGTCCGCCGCCTTCTTCGGCGGGGTCTACAGGCACTCCAACGCAGCCCACAACGTGAGTTCCCATCCCATGACTATCATTCTCCCTTATTCCACGACGCTAACTTGCACTTGCCTTAATTCGGGATACGGATATTGTTGTACAGCTGCTGGCGATGTACCGCGTGGCGATCCTGGAAGGAGGGATGGAGACCGTGCACGAGAACGACACCGGCAGCGTTCCACCATCCGAACGCCTCCGCATTGTACACCACGACCAACTGCCCCGCTCCCAGTTTTCCAAACCCCTAGAGCCCCAGGACCAGTCACAGTCATAGTAGACACTAGATAGATCTGGAGGTGCAAAAGAGGCAGAGACCGATAAACACTTCAACCCATCGAATAGAGGGTACGTATACACGAATCATAGCCCACAAAGTTGAGGACGAACAAGGATCGCATTTAAATCTTGAAGCAATTAAAAAGGGCGGTACCGGCGCCATACATAGCCCACATCAGTTTTTCAAATCAAGTAGAATTTCTCGATATCGATCTAAACGTATGCGAACCGGCGCTTGTTCGAAATCAAATATCGTACATAGGCAAAGATTCCCGCACAGGCGAACAAAAGGAACTGTGCACCATTCATTCAATCAATCAGCAATCCATCCCACCACAGGAAGAAAGAGATGAACAACTCACAGCAAAGAATCCGACAGGCGCAGCCCAGTTCCACTTGCTGGAGAGGATCGCGGCTTGGGCGGATCCAGTGAGGAAGGCACCAAGGCTGCCGCAGGTCAAGGCAAACCCAACACGATGTCTAATCCCAGCGTCAACCCCATACGTATGCACACAAAACCACGCAAGGCTTACCCCATCTCTGATTGACGAACGGCGAGTGACGAGAGCGCGGTGATGAGCAAAGACAGCCCTACAAACAAACAAAAAAGGTATGTAACGCTCAGCGGCCGAATAAACCGAGGATGGGCGGATGCAGCACATACATGAAGCGGACATGAACCCATAGATCAACCCGACGATACCAAGTGCAGCTGCAGTCTTCCTATAAGCGAATCAGCACCCGTTCCATCGAACGACCACGACCAACTGCCACTCACAAAGTCATGACCAAGCAAACTGTCAACCCGACCATGAACGTAACCGGAACGAGGAGGTTCCATGGACCGAGCTTGTCTGCTGCAAACCCCATGACGACACGCCCCATCATACCACCCAGTGCGATCAACGCGAGCGAGTAAAAGGCAAAGTTGGGGTTGACACCGTGGCGGACAGCGAATTCTTCCATGTAATATTCTATAGCGAGGTGTTGAGATGAGTGTGCATTACGCAGGTAAGGGAGAGACAAAGGACATACGAGGGAACCACATGGTCAGGAACACAAGGAAGATCCTAAACATGCACGACTCAGCCATCAAGAACGACACCAAGATGCTCAGTTGGACTTACGCTCCGATAGCAGCAGCATAGTGCACCTCCCGCAGATATTCTACAAGACTGGGCCTCGAGAACCTGGTGTTCCATCGCTTGGTGGGGACGGCCATAAGGCAGTTGGCGATGACGAGGAGGGCAACTACGATATAAGACGTGATTCGCACTGTTCCGCCGAACCCTTTCGGTGGGAGGAGTTTGCTAGTGGAGAGATTAGATGAATGGAATGACCAGGTTGAGCTGATAGCAGACTTACTCGACGACTGCAATGCCGATGGGAGCACGTAAGAGGGGAGGATAAAGATGTCAGCGACGGGGCATTGGGTACGGGATAGATACTACGTACGAATGGGGAAGAGCATGGCACCAAAAGACGAACCGCTCATGACAACACCAGTCATAAGACCCTTGCGCTGGGGGAAGTGCAGTTGGACGACAAGGATGGTGGGCAGGAAAACCAGGCCGAGACCGCATCCCATGAAGATGCCTTGCACTAGGAAGAGCTGGAAGAACTTGGCAGGGTCGACGAAGGAGAGGGTGAATAGACTAGCGGAGATAATTTCAATGGAGGTTAGGATTGATAGAAAGAGCAGAAACACACCCCATGCCAAATAGAGCAGACCCGAACATGGCGGAGAAATGGAACCAGCCGGCGTCGAACAACTTGCCAGAGAGGAGGCCGAATGCGAAGGTAAGCATGAGTTGGAGACTGCCGATCCATCTGTAACACGCTATATTCAGCGAATAATTCGGTTATTCGGTAAGGCTACTTACGAGAGACGGGAGGCGGAGGTATGCACATCGGGGTAGTTGATCATGTAGTAATCTATGGTTGTGTCAGCATCATGAACCTGAGCTTGCGATGAAGGAAAGAAATTACCTTGGAACACTCCCCAAGACCAAATGTAACTGCGTGTCGTTAGAAGGGAAACAGATGCGAGATACTATGATGCTTACCCAAAGGTTACAAATTGCACGAGCCACGCTCCGGCGACGGTGGTCCAGGAAAGAACAAACGCTTCACGGAGTTCTCGCTCGACTTGCTCCAAAGTCTGAGATTCCAGGTCAGGTGGGCAAGATGGAATCCTTGACTTGGGTCGTTGAATGCGAGCGGCCAACCAGAGCTTGAAGCGCAAGAGAAGCCTAAATAAGTGATTAGTAACATACCACTGCAGAACGTTCTAGGAACCTACTCGTGGAAGCGTTCCTTGAGCGTCATCTTCCTAGGGGGCTCGTCTGCGAGTTCCTCGTCGTACTTGGACTCATCGTCGGGGATGTCGATGACATAGTCCCCTTCTGCGTTGCGGTATGGCGACTTGAGATCGCTATCACCATCCTTGCGGTCGAACGACGGGTAGCTTGGGGTCTGGTACTCGTAGAACCCGTGGTTGCGGTTATCGGTGTATTGAGGCAGAGGCTCGCGGTAGTCCTGGTCTGGGGACGGGGTGCGCGGTGGTGGAGGCGGGATGGGAGTATAGACTTGAGGAGAAGGAAATGCGCCCTCCGGGTGGTCTGGTCGGGCGGGGCTGGGAAGAGGAGCATGCTTGACTTTGGTAAAAGAGTCAAGGAAATTGCACTGGTATCCTCCTGACGCCGCATTCTCCCTGGTCTCACCCGCAGTGGCCGGATTGGGCGCTTCGCGAGGGGATGAGCGATGGAAGCTGCCTCCTGGGTGCGCGGTATGGGGAACTGGGGGCTGGTCACGGTAGTAGTGGGGTCTCCTTGGTGAGCCGTGGGGATCATGGTGGTGACGAGGACGATAGGGACTTGTGGGGGTCTTTTCACTGGGCCAATGAGGTGCAGATGGAGAGGTGGGTGTCCTGGAATACCCGTGACCAGGGTAGCCGTGAGGAAGGGCAGTTCTGGGGCCCTCGTAGCGGGGCGGCGGTGCGTCGTACATCGCACCAGACCGCTTCTCCCTGCGAGAGCTCCTGTGGTACACCCTTGGGTCAGGCAGCCTGTACTCGTAGCCAGCTGCTCTGGGATCGGCACTCCTTGGGGCCTGCTGCTGACGGTATTGATCCATTTGACGGGGCGGTGGTGGCATGGCGTGCCGGTGTACTCGAATATGCCTTGAGAGCGATGGCGACGAGGAATCAATGGCTTCCTGCTTTGGAGGGTCTATGAATGGATTCTTGGGGCTAGCAGTTGCCTTTGCTTTGTTGAACCGGGATTCGATAGCTGAACGGACATTCTGAATTTCAGCAGAGATTGAACCAGCAATACCAGATGAACCAGCATCTTCGGTTTTGCTGTTGGCGAAGAACTTGGGGGAAGCGGCCGACCAGGGCATATTCATCGTTGTGGTATTGGACCAACCAGGGCTACCTGACCACACTGCCCGCGCCCATCCATTTCAAGTCTCCAGCACCGCCCGGTATCCGTGCTGTCAGGAGAGATACTTCCAGGTGATGCTGTGATCGAAACCACTCAGTATCACACCGATGGTGAAGTGGTTATCATGCTTGCCTTCCAAGCAAGCGGCACGGGTTCGATTCCCGTTCGGTGTAATCATCTTTTTAAAGTCTTCTTGTCTGTGTTATTCAGACATACCAGCCCTGTACAACCTTAACGTTTAACCTTACATCTGCACTTTCAAGTTTTGCGTATTCCCTGCGCTAAGTCTTACAGCCAGATCGTCGACGGCGACACTGCCACGACACAAACCTATGCAACTTCAACGAGCGTTAACGAGACCTCGTGCACTTCCCACTGTTATCATCACCTTCATTCTTTCCTATTCCATGAATCCAGATCTTCTTCTTTGCGAGGCACATATTACATAGTCCTGATATGCCTATTTTGAACAAATCTCAGCATACAAACATAGTCGGCAAGAAAAATGTCTTCACCGATGTTGCGGGAAACCTCAACCAAACAAGCAGTTATACCACGAATAACATACAACAGCAACACATTTCTGTAGCGTACCGCCAACATATCGATGGTATGTGCCAACTCACTGTGCTTCATGGATCAGGCTCACGTTTTTTCAACCAGGCAAGCAAATCTTGTATCGCCATATGGCCCGAGGCGCCCTACACAATGCCAGGGAACGCTTTGACGCCCCGCGCTGCCATGAAGACACCAGGCACGCAATACAGACCGACCTGACAAGCTGGATATGTCGTTCAGAGCCCCTGGACAATATAAACTGCCTGCTGTGGTTAAAAGGCCCAGCAGGAGCCGGGAAATCTGCCATTCAACAAACCGTTGCAATCCGGTGCCACGCAGACGGATTTCTAGCCGCCAGCTTCTTCTTCTCCCACCAATCTCCCGAACGAAATCATGACGGGCGGTTTGTAGCGACACTTGCTTATCAGCTCGCTCAGAAGGTGGAATCCGCATGCGATCATATCAAAGCGGCAGCGTTGGAGGATTTGACCATCTTTGATCAAGACACCCCCTCCCAGCTTCGCGTCCTCGTTCTCGAACCATTGGAGAAGGCTGCCTTGGAGAATCCAGGTGCGGTCAGCTCGTGGCCAAAGGTCGTCATCATAGATGGCCTGGACGAATGCAAGGACGAACAACAGCAAGTTGGGATCCTGGAAGCACTGCAACTGGCAGCCTTGTCCCCCCACTTCCCCTTCTCCATCATCCTCGCCAGTCGCCCAGAGACCGCAATCCGGGAGTTCTTTGAGGCACTTGGCGAACTTCACACCCAAAAGATCGCGCTCGATCAGTCGTACGACGCGACTGCCGACATAGAAATACTCCTCCGTTCTCATTTCCGTACCATGTGCCGCAAGTACCGTATCCCGGAGGGGACTTGGCCAGCTGAGGAGGATATTCTTGCACTTGTTGAGAACTCCTCCGGGCAGTTCATTTATGCCTCAACAGCACTCAAATTTATCGGCGGCCCCAATCGTCGTCCACGCGAAAATCTTCAACAAGTGCTCGAGGTCAAGGTACGACCGGGGGCCACCGGTAACCCATTTGCTCAGCTCGACGCACTCTACACCTCTATACTGGACCGTATCCCAGGCGACGACCGCATCGAGGCACTTGTAGCTATTCTAGCCATCAACAAGTACAGCTGGTTTACAGCCGCCGATATCAACACCTTCTTTCAGTACGACGGAAGCGAGTGCATCAGAATCTTTGGGCGACTCCACTCACTGCTGGATGTTCCAGACAGGGACGACGAGCGGTCACGCTATAGATTCTACCACAAAACTCTTGTGGATTTCCTCGGAGATCCCGCACGTTGTGGCGATCTATACATCGACCTTGCAACGTTCTCCACGAAGATGTGTTCAGTTTACATGAAGTTCTGCAGCGGTGAGGATCAGTCCTGTATACCCTTTATTGCTATCAAAGTTCTCATTTAAGCTCCAGAGAGATCACCTTCTTGGACTCGGTTGTCCAAGTCCCTCACTACCCAAACCAAAGAAACATTCATCGACGTCATCGTTGCATTCCTCAGGTCCTCGAACCTTCGTGACCCCGCTTTTCGTACTGAGATCCTCAGCTACAACATTGAATGGTGGGTTACAGAACGGATACGCTGTCCGCCATCAAACTGTCCCACAACCAACAAAACCCGCTCAGAAGCTGGACTCACGCCGAAGGAAACACTGTCCGCGTTGTACAGGACGGTGCACGCAGTCGAGCTTGGGGTAAGCACATCTGGTATTAATTCGCTGAGCAGCACTGATAGCGTAACTGCAGTGCAGCCTAGTCAAGTGCAGCGATACCTGTAAGCGATGGCGCAAGGCCATTGTCAAGCAGTGCAGGAAAGCCAATTGGAGCGTCCCTTCGCCTTTCAGCCGATTTGGCCATAACATAGTCCCACCCGTTCACCAAACGGATCTCATGTCCAATTTCACGTTCAAGGTCATCCTTTCTCATCCCTAGTACTCTTTCGACAATTTATTGTCCCAGTAGCACTAAAGCCACTGGCACCTGCTGTAGTTACAAGTTTTGAAGTTACACGCATTGTTTGTAAATATTGGTTTTCCGACACTACTTACTATGTATACTGGCACCAGACCTATGGTGATCTAGACTATTTAATAGTAAACATGTCGCTCCAAAAAGAAATCCAAGACGGATGCATCCGGAAAAGTACGCAAAAAGGTAAAATAAGCAATGAGTGTGCACAGACAAACCGTAACTGCTGTGAAAGGGAGAAGGGTGGCAAGTAACACAAGAAGGGAGCCCGAGGCCTCAGAGTTGAAATACTCTATGTTTGCTTTCAAAACGAGCTGTTTGAGAGTACTGCGGATGAGAATAGCACCCAAAATGAAAACGCATGACAGCCTCCATACGTACAGCGACTAGATTCAAAGGGAGAATTATCGTTACGATGGTCGTTACTTGCGAGATATCTGGCAAAGTAGGAATAAATGCAATAGCCATGGAAGTGCAATAAGAGCTACTTACAGCCACTGGTCATTACTGCAGTGCCTGCAGAGAAGGATAGCTGTTTAGATTTTTCCAAAGCTATACCTTGTTCCATTTGGAGTGAGAGGATGTCCAGCCTTTCGTCTATAGTTTCCATTTGGGACTGAAGTCCTTTAACTGCTTGTCGCAAGTCGCGGCACTCCTCCTGCGCAAAATCCTGGCCTTTTCTTGCAGAGCGTTGCAAGCCCTCCAAGAAGCTTATGGCCTTACTGAAGGAGGAGAGCAGATCCATATAATAAACGTGGTGCTCCCCAACGACGTGAATTTCTCTAAGCAGTGACATTTTCATCTCGGTCTCGTGTGGCTGACGCCCTTCCTTATCGAAGGTCAATTGGGAATAAAAGAGATGGGAGAGCTGCACCCCTACAAGGTTTAGGAGATGTTCGTCCAACGATTGCGCCGCCTCATCCCAGCTGTAAACGGCATACCAAAAAAAGAGCAATAGTGGTACCACTGGGCTTGCATCAGAGGATAGATGTAGGTTGCGCTTCCAATAGTTATTGCACACTGAAGCGGAGGTATAGTAAAACGGGATTAGCGAAATATGGGGGCCTAGCCACAATAGGTAGTATATTACTCTCACCAGCTAAATTGAACCTTGCGTTCATTTCCTTCGCCGTTGTTGTCGGAAACTTGACACTTGGGTGGTAGGAAATGACTGTGTTGGTACCATGGGATTGATCCAAATGCACAGATACAAGGTCAGGAAGGAGTAAGTGATTGTCTGGAAGGTGTGAGTGTCTCGGATACCTAAGATAGGCACAAGCTACGCGCACTTGACGTTAAAATAAGAGGGTGATCCACAGACATCGACTGGGGAAGGAACTGGTCGGTATTCAAGGTCGGCACCAACGAAGCTGTGGAACTTGGAGGACCAAGTATACGACCCAGTAGCTCCATAGCGTCTGGCCTGGCACGTAAAAAGGGAATGATAATTGAAACATCTTGGAGAACCGAGGTCAATATCAGGCTTGTTTCCTCAGAGCCTCGGGCTTACGTTTGGTGGTATTCGATCCAGACTGGTCCGAGTCCTTTTGCGAAAGCACGGGAATCAAGTTCAACGATGACGCAAAGAAAGAAGGCTCGATGTTGTATCTGTAAGATAGCGATAACCCTAAATTGACGGCAGGAGAGTGGAAAACACAATTTTACCTTGTACCAAGCATTTGCAAGACGGGGCCTGACATGTTCTCAACGAAATAAACTCGAAATCCGCCGCTTGAGATGGAGTCCGACGTATCATTCTATAGGATAAACTTGCGCTCAGTTACCCGATGCAACGGGCAATGGTAATCTGTCCCTTACCTCTGTGTCTATTAACTCTCTCCAGAGAAGATGTTCTTCTCCTTCATAGACCTCAATCGGGTCACGCTGGTTAAGGTTGTTTGTGTCGTATATGTACAGCTTGCAGTCCATAGTACGGTCATACTCGTGAATGGCCCCTTCCAATCCACTTCTTTTCTGCTGCATGGCGGTCCAGTTCGGGAAGGTCGATCGAGGATACTTACTCCAGCATTGACATGAGTCTGCTAGATGATCACACTGTCCCTCAAACTTATCATCTTCGACCGCTTGACTATCGAGATTGTCGGCGGCGTCCGTGACGTGATTTAAATAGTCGACATCGACCTCTAAACACGTCCGATTCAGTATGTTTGGCTTGTACGTATGGTAACTTATCATAATTACCGTCGCCGATGTCACTCCAGGGCCATGGAGCTGAAGGAAGTCCATGTCGGTGCTGTGGGCGAGGGAACCGCAAAAGACCCTGTCCATCATCCGATTGCAGGGAAGATACGCTGGTTAGAGGGCTGACATGTGCAGGGTGGCGAACGGTGGAGAGAGTGACCTTCATTGGTGGAGACAGGTAGCCACTGGAAAGAGATGTGGCCCCGTCCGAGACCTTTCAAGGTCACTGGATCAAAATTGATGCAAGTCAGAACATATGTACAACGCGTGATCCACGTGTAGAATATTCAATATTATCAGCGTCTAGCAAGACTGGTAGACTGCAGCTGCCTCCATCTCGCCCAGGGCCACCGTTGCAAGGTTCCTGAACCCATCCATGGCTTCAGGTAGTGCCATTCAAGTACCATGAGGCCAATATTAAGCGCCTGTCTGACTTAGTTATTTTGCAGCGAATTAATCGTCTGTGTAGCGACTTAATCAGTCACTTTGTCAGGCTTACAGAGATATGGAAGTCTCTCGACGTTCTCTCCTGGTCGTGTCCGGTCGAGGTAAAGTCTTTGCGGTCCCCGAAGCAACTATCCAGGCGCCGAGCCGCCGCCCGCTTATTAGACATCACACCAAGAACGTTCAACTCGCCAATGCATTTTGGCCTGGATTTCATGCCCATTATGGACCGAAACGAAAACAAGTGAGGTGCATGAAGCGCTCAAGAATAATACATGCTGAACTAAAATACAATGAATCGAAGAGCAAACAGCGGAGAAGAAACAACAGCAACGGGAAATAGCACACGCAGCAGACATTATGACTACCAAAAAGATTATAAAATGAACACACGAGATACCCTCGATGACCCCTCAGAAGTTCTTGAGCAGCCTCTTCCACAATGGCGGCCTCACGCCCGTTCCATCATCCTTGACATAAACCAGCTCTTCTTTTATATTGTCCAAATCCTTCCTCCTGCCCACATCCAGTTTCTGCCACTTCGTCTTATTCACAAACTTGAACACAAACATGATGATAGGGAAAAGCGGAAGAAGAATGTATACATCCACGAAAGCTCCGACATCGAAGGGTTGAAAGGTTGTCCATCCTTGAATAAACGACAAAAATACATTGGCACCAAGACCAAAGTAAGCGTTGTAGGGGTAGAAGAAGGATTGGAATGGGAGTTGCTCTGGTGTGCGGCCTTGCTACGCCCATGCCTTACGGAATCGGATGTGGGTGCACGAAATGGGGCCCCAAACTAAAAACGTCGACACGCCGCTGAGGTTGACGACGTAGCTATATGCCACGGATGCACCAGTCGGGATGTTCATCAACGCCAGAGCTCCGAAGAGGTTGGTAAAGATGATAGCGTTGACCGAGGACGGCAGCCCAAATGATGAAGTAGTTCCAACCAAACGCGACACCAAATGCCTGGTCCACAAACCGGTCAGAGAGATGGGTAAACGCGCCTCCGGACGGTGTCGTATGTTCGTGCCACCTCCTTTGATCGAGCTTCACCGAGAAACGCTGCAAGTAACCTCAATGATCAGAAAATTCATTGATGAAAGGACAGACGAAACTCTTACCACAACCGCTTTGTGAAGCTTACGATATCGGGCGTCATTCCTGTCCAAGCAGTCATCTCGAGAAAGGTTCTCGGATCCAACAGCAGGATCTCGCGCAAGAGTTGCATGTGGGATCTTTCAACCAACGAGACCCAATGCGCAATCACCCTGCTTGCATCCAAGTGCCGGACCATTCGTGGGTTCCGGATTTTGTTTGATGGCCCACAGAGCGAGGTGCGAGAGCTTCGGGTGATGTTCATCGCAGACCGATCGAGATGGCGAGGGTGCATGAGTGGTGACAAAATCTCTCGCGGAGAGACGGAGAAGGCGGATTGGTTGTCCATAGAGTAGTGCTGGAGGAGAGGCCGTATGCAGATGAAAACCCTGTCCACGTCGTCTATGATGATCCCGTCCCGGCCATAGATAGATGCTAAACCGCTGATCGATAAAGGCTGCATCCGTGTAACGATGGGCGGATGACGTTGCATTTGACTCCGAATCGAAGGTCTTGTCCGCATGAGTTTGGAAAGGATTTGCGGGTAGAGGTCTTGTAGCTTCTTGGTGGCATCTTGTCCCGCTTGCCAATGTGCATTCTTGGTGCACACAATGTCGCGAAGTTCTGCGGGTGCATCAAAGGAGTTGTCGAGGTAGTTGAAACTTGAGGACCGTTGCCGCCCAGATGAACGTGCCCTCCGTTCTGACATGAATCCTGTGCAGTTCTTGATGAACCGACTTTCCGTACGGCGACATTGCCAATCGGGAGTTGATGTACACCTTGACGTCGCCGTGATCGTTTTCTCCAGTGAGGGAACGGGAGAAACGCGTGGTGAGTTCGGTCCTCCAGGTACTGCATTATCCGTGTTTCTGGTCGAGCGGTAATGTTGATGCGAAAGCAGGATGGGAGTTGTGTGATGGGGTCACGAAAAAGCTCCTGAATGACAGTGTTTGGTTCACAACGATGAACAGGCGATTGGTGGACGACGCGTTCGAATTGCAGTATGACCGGTGCTGACGCCAGGGTACCGTGTTCAAGGATTGAATATCGAATGGCCAGTTCGTCGCGTAACATTCTCCCTGCACAGACCGCGAATGAGCAAAGCCATAAAATTGTTGGGAGTGGATTGCTGGTCCATTTGGTTGAAGAAAGATGAAGTGACCATGTTTGTCCGCTTCCTGGCGAAACGTATGCACCAGTGCCGACTTTCCACTCCCCGCTGCATCCTCGGTGACCAAGGCATTTGCCATTGTATCTTCTGCCTCGGTCCATGACGAGATTTCCGCGAGACGGGTCGACCATGTTCCGGCAAAACATGTGCGGGAAGGATCCCAAGAGCAGCCTCTGAGATCGGACAACCGCCGTAAGGATGCCTGCATCCCTAGATAAGAACCTGCGCGATTTGAGATCAGCGAGGACACGAAAAAAGAGGATAATCGGCGTACTCAATGGATGTTGGTGGACGTGAGTGACGTTCGCATCGTGCATTTGACGTTGCTGGCTGCCCGAGAGTCTTTCTAAACCACCCAAGTAAGTTGATTTCATATATTTAATCGACTGATTCGCGTTTACTGACCATTGTGTGTGTGTCTTCCTTTCCGTCTGCCTTCCAGGTCAAGCTAGCCCTTTGAATATCTAACCAGAATTACCCAGTCAGTTCAGCGCAAGACAGATCCTTACTTACTGATTGTGTTTGGTGCTCATAGTCAAATCATAGTTTGCTGGACGAAAGGAAGGGACGAGTCACGACGGTGGCATTGCGCCGAAGAAGGCAAGACGGCGACGCTCTGAGAATTCAGGGATTCGGCATTTTCCGACCGTGGTCTTGGACTGTCCGTCATCCCACTGCCAGGCTCCAGCCCTTCTTATTTCTGAGGCTTCGCCAGTCGAATGCCATTGAACAATCTAATTCGTTACATTCTATCAAATCCTCAATTATATACACGACTTTTTTCACGACCTCACCTTCCAGACGGTCCCTCAAATCTATCCAGGAAGATGTTCGAATAATGTGGGCAGTAGCGAGCTAGCGAACCACTGTAGGTTGACATATATACCAGGGATAGGTTGCCCACCCGGACCCAGCGTAGTTGATCGATAACCTGCACAGAAAGCGGATTTCAACCCTCACAATCCTCTCCGCACGCTCCCGGAAATGATTCTGTCCTCAGAGGGAATATACTTACCAGTAAGCATCCATGACCACCACGCCTCGATATCCACAGCGTCCCGTGCAACCTCCAGGACAGCCACCTGTGTGATGCAGAACCCGACGTGTTCGAACTCGAAGATGAATCAAAGGTCCTAGAGGGGCATAATACCGCAAGGCGACAGGGGGTCAATATCACATCTGGTGCTTCCAATGCGTCGATACGTCAAATTCCCGTTCGAGTGGATATAGAGTCATTCTAGAAGGGGGACAAGAGGCGTCTATATCACCGGTTTCCCCGACTACAACAAGCTTACAGGAATTTACGACCGATCCTGGCTCAACACCTCTACCTCAATCCCGAGTCACCACAAGCACATCTATATTTATTCTATAAAGCCTTTCCCGAAGGCAACTAATACGGGTGGGCCATTGGACAGCTAACCTTTTCCGTGGGTACCACTTGGACGAAAAGGCCCTCCTCTCGGCTACGACGCTCGAGTTGGATTCTACAACGAGGCATGTCTCGATGGGTAGAAGATGTCCAGCACCGGTGGCAGTTGATGATTGAGAAGAGCAACGACGTGGGTCATGCTCAGAGGCTGGGGCGTATACGATCGACAAAGGATTCGGCGGGACGGGAAGGGCGCTCATTCGAGCGTACCTTCCTAGGCATGAAGATTTCTGCAAGAAGCGCTCCCCTTGGAAAGAGATCCAACCTTTTCAGTGGAAATTTTAGAATCAGCCAGTCATTTGGAAGTACAATAAAGTATATGAGGTTTGGATTCGTTCTTCTAGGGAGGTGTTATCATTCTCACCGACAGTATTATGAACAGGACCCCCTTCCGGGTCGATCTAATCATCCAGACGTGATGTACCCCCGACTGATGACTCTAGGTCTGGATGCCTACGACCAGATGGGATTAGTGAACATTCTTTCCCGCTGTTCCTCACACTAACAAGGCTGCATATTAGCACTCCACTGGTGACTGTTTGCACATCATGTCGGGAGCGGGAGTGCTCAAGGGGTATTACACAGTCATACTACATTTGGCACCTCATTACCCGAGAGATTTAGTAGGACGCTTGTTTTAGTTCTTGCCTAGGAGGGGTCGGACTGCATTCCATTCTGTAAGCCATGAATATTGTTGTTCCGTGTGGTGATCCCGTTAGTCTGAGGATAGCATCACGATTCATCTAGATGTTCATCTCGTTACTAAATATGACTATGCGTTCAAATAACTGAAGAAATTTGTATATTCTTCTTAGTCTTCTTTCACAATAGTCAGAAAGGACCTTTGTCTGAAGGCTGAGAACATGGCCGATTTAACAGTGCAAAATACAAAGCAAATGGTATAATCGTACACTCTACATTCTTGGTACATTTGGTTTCACGGCTGGTATACAAAATTGAAAAGGTAGGTACGTACAACAGTCCAAATCATTTAAATTTCCGTCGAGCAAACACCCGCAAGTCTCTCCAACAGCTGGTGACATTCCTGCAACTCCCGGCTGTACGATGCGTCCTCAGGCTCCAATGACAATAGCCGCCGGTATATGATGATCGCGCTCTTGAGAGTGACGGTAGCTTCATTTCCGCGGCCGAGGCCAACAAGTGATTCGGCGTAGGTTTTGTGCAGGATACTAGAGGTGGAGTCAGATATCTTGTAGGCCTCCCCTTCGATACCTTGGTGGCAAATTTCTAGACCCTCCAAAACAGGCGGGAGGGCATCCTCGTAACGCCCGCAATTGTTCAAGGAGTACGCCATGGTGTCCAGCGATGTTGCCAGGTTATTTAAAAATGTTTTTGGGTCCTCCAGGGCCAGTCGGCGATATATATTGACCGACTCTTCTGCTGGCTTAAGAGCTTCGGGTTCTCGACCGGGAATGTGAGCAAGGTACCATGCATGGCTATTTAATGCAGATGCCAAAAGAGGTTCATAAGTGGCACGATTGCGGACTGCCAGCCTACGGCGGACATCCACGCATTCCTTTACAACCGGGACAGCTTCGCTGTAGCGGCCACAGCTGTTAAGTCGTAGGGCCAGCTTATGGAGCGACTCCGCCAGACCTGCGTCAAAGCTCTGTGGGTCCTCGCATGCCAAACGACGTCGAATCTTGACAGCCTCTTGAACAGGCTCGATGGATTCTGTCAACGTGGTGGATGACTTGGAGAGGTAGAAGGCATAGTCCTGGAGGGAGCTGGCTAGAGACACGCTGTATGTTGCTGGATCTGTTTCTGCCAGTTTACGGTGGGTGTCAACGGATTCCTTCATAGTCAGGGCAGCATCGCTGTGACGGCCACATCTGCCTAGACACCAGGCCAGGTTATGTATCGACTGGACCAGATGTGCGTCAAAGCCCTGTGGGTCCTCGCGTGCCAACCGACGTCGAATCTCCACAGCTTCTTGAGCAGGCTCGACCGATTCCGCCAGCGTGGTGGGTGACCTGGAAAGATATATGGCATAGTTGTGGAGGGAGTCGGCGAGAGATGCTTCGTATGTCGCTGGATCGCTTTCTGCCAACCTGCGGCGGATGTCCACAGATTCCTTTACAATCAGAACAGCGTTACTGTTGCAGTTGCAATTGGCAAGGCCAGCGGACAGGCTGTAGAGCGAATCCGCCAGACCTGCGTCAAATCTCTGTGGGTCCTCGCGTGCCAATCGGCGTCGAATCTCCACAGCCTCTTGACCAGGCTCGATGGATTCCTCCAACGTGGTGGGTGACTTGGAAAGGCAGAAGGCGTAGGCATGGAGGGATTCTGCGAGAGAAACTTCGTATTTTGCTGGATTCTCTTCTGACAACCTGCGGCGGATGTCCACAGATTCCTTTACAACCACGACTGCGCTGCTGTGGCGGTTGCAGTTGACTAGGCAAGCAGCCAGGTTGTGGAGCGAATCCGCCAGATCGTCAAAGCTCTGTGGGTCCTCGCGTACCAACCGGCGTCGGATCTCCACAGCCTCTTGACCAGGCTCGACCGATTCCGCCAGCCTGGTGGGTGACCTGGAAAGATATATGGCATAGTTGTGGAGGGAGTCGGCGAGAGATGCTTCGTATGTCGCTGGATCTCTCTCTGCCAGGCTGCGGTAGATATCCACGCATTCCTTTGCGAGTTTGACAGCTTCGCTGTAGCGGCTGCAATCGGCCAGGTCATTGGACAGGTTGTGGAGTGAATCCGCCAAATCTGCGTTATTGCTTTGTGGGTCCTCGTTTGCCAAACGGCGGCGAATCTCCATAGCCTCCTGACCATGCGCGACCGATTCCGCCAACGTGGTGGGTGACTTGGAAAGATAAATGGCATGGGCATGGAGGGAACTGGACAACGCTGATTCATATGCTGTGGGATCTGTTTCTGCGAGCTTGCGACGAATTTCCAGCGATTCCTTTGAGGGTGGGACTGCATCGCTGTCGCGGCCGCACTGGGAGAGATGCCAAGCAAGCCGGTGAAGTGAGTGTGCAAGATCAGGACTGCAGTAAGAGGCGTGCTTCTCTACAAGCCGACCCTGAATCATCACGGCTTCCTCCCCTAACGCTACCGCTTCCGTTGCTTTCCCAACCTCAACAAGACAGACCCCATACTCCAGGAGAACACTGGCCAGAGGACCCTCAAACCTGTCTGGATTACTGCTTGCCAACCAGCGGCGGAGTTTGGTGCTTTCCTGAATGTAGGTAATTGCTTCACTGTGACGTTGGCGACGCGTCAGATTTGACCCTGCCCGGTGTAGTGTCGTAGCCAGGTGAACACGAAAAATGTCAGGCTGAACAGCTTCCAGCTCACGAAAGGTATCGATGGCCTTCAGGTCCACTTCGTGGGATTCCGCGGAGCGGCGTAGTTTGTGCAGGATTCGGCTTTGTAATAACAGGGCCGACCCTAATACTGGATTCGCCATATTATGACTGGTTGAGGTCAATCGACGGGTAATGGCGAGTGCTTCTTCTGCAACCACGAGTCCTTCCTTTGAACGAAGGCGGGCGGAGTGCAACCATGAAAGTCTGAGTAGGCCCGCAGCGTACTCGAGCTCCATAGGCGGCTCTGCTCGGCTCGGAGCACATTGTCGATAAAGTCGGATCGCCTCCTCCATCAGGACCAAGGACTTGTCTTGTGGGTATAAACAGGCCGCCATTGCGAAGTACGTTTTCATCGTCTCCCTTATGCCTTCCAAGGTAAAGACCGCACTGCGGAGTGTCTATTAAGAGGATTTGGTCAACAAGTCAAATGCCGCGTAGGGATTGAAGACTTACCAACGCTTTCTTTCTCAAGGAGACTATATCAACGATTGCGCCCATGGAAGCGCTGGCCTCGAGTAGGCAGCAAGGGTTTTCAACGACGGTTTCATACAAAAGCGCGCCGTGGGGTTCATTCGCGATTTCCTTTGGCACTGAAAGTTCATGTTCGCCCACGTGGCGACATGCGTACCACAGGTGTTCAAGGGCTACCTCCATTGAGAGTCTTGGGATCCTCGGTGCTGCCTCTGTAAAATCCCAGACCCAGTCACCTTCAGTGAACCCGAGGGTCGGGACATGTGTAGGGGCGAGCTCTTTCTTGATGGTCAGCAGTGAGAGTCGCGAGAGGAACAAGTGGTGAACGTCGAGATCTATATAACAGGGTGGCGGGGCGTTTCGCGTCAGGAACTCCTGAACAGAAAGATGGAGAAGCCGAACGGGCCTTCGAGGAGTGTCTCGGGAGTAATCCTGCAGCAAAGGTCGGATGAAAGTGCAGATCCTGTGGATGTCTTCCTCTGCGATCCCATCCGGCGCGTAGAGGGCAGCCAAGCCGCGGACAGACAGCGGCTCCATCAGGGTGACGAGGGCTCCCATCACAACATTGTACTTCTCCACAAATCTACGATCCGTCCACTGCAGCTTGGATAAGATGTGCGCATAAAGTGACTCCAGCTTCTTCGTGGACGTTTCTGACTCCATCCAATGGCTGCTTGCCCCTTTCACGATGTCGGCGAGCTCTGCGGGAGGATTGTAAGACCCATCGATATGGTTGAGGACCGTTTCGGCCCACAGGAACAACCCCTCGCACTTGGAAACGAATTCATCAAGCAACTCTGGGGATATCCTTGCGCAGTAGTTTGTTTTCGATAATCGCAGTTGGGTGTATGTTCGGACATCTTGAGAGCTCGAGCCCCCCGCCAGCAAACGGGAGAACATATGGATATGGGGCTGGCCCTCGAGGTGCTGCATTACTTGTGGAACGGGGCGAGTAGTAAGGACGAATTTGAAGGTGACGGGGAGGCGGGGGACGTAGTCTCGAAGAAATCCCAGCAACACTTTATCGGATTGTTCATCGAGAGAATCAATGCCCACAACGAATGTGCGATCGGTGGAGAGTAAGGGAATGATGGGAATGACCAGGCCTTCAAATTGTACAATGGCCGACGAGGAGGCCAACGCAGGCTTTTCAACGATTAATCGTCCGATACGTTGCTCGATCTGCGGGTTGAGGCTGCACAGGCCACGGATGAACACGGCCATGAAGTCCTCAGATGTCAACTGTTGGCCCATTTGGCTGAAGAAGAACGATGCCACAAGGAGACCGCTGTCGTCCATCCTTTTGCAAATCGTATGTGCCAATGCAGACTTTCCACTCCCAGCCGGCCCCCCAACCACCAGCACCCGCTCGGCTTGTTCGGATGGGACATTGTTGTCGACGGATCTAGTTGCCCACGACGATATCTCCTCAAGGTGCGCGATCCGCGTCCCTTCTGAACAAACGCGCATTATATCCCAGTGGCAACGTTTTGGGTCTGGTAAGCGTCTTAACGCTTCTTGGAGTTTGATGCCAGCTGCAGAGTCTGCACCTAAATCGATCCCTTCAGCCCAAGTAGTCAAATCGATCGAACACAGCTCACTGTGATAATGTATCTCCTGTCTTTCTACAGCCTGCGCATTGATAACAACGTCGTTCAGCATGACATGGGACGATTTAGAGAAGATCTCTATGCCTAGTTTATCTAAATGATTAGCTACAAGGGAGCTATTCCATTCTGAAATCACTATCGCTTACCCGCTTTTGCTGAGCCTTGGCCGCGCAGACCACCTTTCAAAGACCTCCAGAGACCTCTGCTCAACTTCGTAGTCGATGAGCCGGGGGTAGTATCTGGGTACAACAATCAGTGATTTTCGTCCACAATTTCTTGGAGGCCCATACCGGCGTTCTTGGTATCTGCAGTGTGGGCGCTCAATACTCCTCACAAAGATGAGTCAAAACACCAACGAAACACGTACCTCCTATTCAAATCTGCGTACGAGCACTGGCTTTTCCATCGTCTCGCGGGCTTGCTCGTGTTGTCTTCAACATCATGATCTCTCACGCTGGGCCTCTCGTAGTAAGCCCACAGAGAGAGTAAATAGCGCTGTTGAGCTCTAATCTAGTGTGCAGTAAGGGTGGATGCGGCCGGATGGACAAAATATTCAAGGGAGCTCAATGCGTAAGGCTAAGGAGGTTTCTTGTCCTGCTTCACAGCCTCCCTGATTCGGATTGCAATTTACATATATCAATTTCAAATGAGTTCATGACCTCAAAGCTCAAGTAAATAGCTATTATTTCATGACCATGCAGAAAATTGTGCAAGCAACAGCAAATCTCTGGTGGCAGACACGGCAAAGGCAAAGTAAAACCCATAGAAGGACAGCAACCAAGCTCCCAAGCTATTTTCAAGGTTTTATCTGACTTTCGTTGATTTGTATATACTAATTCAATGCCATCACCGCACCCTTGGGTTTAATTCACCGCAACGCCATTCTTCCATACAAATCCAGATTCTCCAGCAGCATACGCACCACAACCAACCACTTCCTCCGCGATTCCGCAGTAACGCAGGCTTGGCCGCGCCTGGATGCTTGTTGGAAAACCCTCGAGATCACAAGCCCGGTTGTAGAGCCTGCTGGCTAGCGATAATACGCATGATTGTGCAACGAGTTCTCTAGGACGGGGATCAAACACCACATCATGGACCCTAGCCGTCGACGAACTTGTGTCCGCCAAATCCGAATCCGAATGATCGTAACACTCACATGCGTAGAGGGAGCGAGCCATGCTGCACAGCGTCGACACCTCCCTCTGTCAATCCTCATGAGAGACGGACCGCCTCCTCCAACACCGGTATGGCTTCCTCGATGCGCTGGGACAAGGCCAGATGGAAGGCTAGGGATGAGAGCAATAGAGCCAGCTCAGGCTCGTGCTTGGCTAGATCCAGCTTCGCCATATCGCGACGAATACCTACGGCATCCATGCTAGGCCTCAGAGCGACGTCGAACTTGTTCAGACTGGCGTCTTCTGCAAGGCTGCATGAATTGAGATGGGAAGCCAGTGCATTGAGGGAGTGAGAAAGGGGAGGTTCGTATTTGGTTAGCTTTTCTGTGGCGAGACGTTGATGTATGTAAATGGCTTCTTGGCTAGCCACCGGAGCGTCGTGCTGACGGCCTTGATTGGAGAGATCTGCGAAGAGAGCTGGCCAATAGATATTCGAATGTAACCGGATCCTTGGCTGCTAGCCTGCGACAAATGTCGATTGTCGAATTACGATGACCATACAAAGAGTGAGGGAACGGGAGAAACGCATGAAGTGAGGTTTATTCTCCAGGTAATGTATTACCCATGGTTCTGAGAGAGCGGCGATGATGACGCGAAAGCAGGAATCCATCGATTGGTAGGAACGACTGGACATGTGGGTAGACGAGGCGTTCGAATTGCTGTAAGGCCGGTGCTGATGCCAGGATACCGTCTTCAAGTATCAACTGGCCAATTCGTCGCTTAACATGCTCGCTGACGCCGCACAGACTGCGAACGAGCGCAACCATAAAAGTTGGGGGTGGATCGTTGGACCATGCAGTTGAAGAAGAATTCTGCGATGAGGTGACCTTGCCTGTCTGCTTCCTGGAAAATAGTATGTGCCAGTGCTAACTTTCCACTGCCCACTGCATCGGCAACGACCAAGAGCTTTGCCATTATATCCTCTGCCTCGATCCACGACGAGATTTCCGCGTGATGGGTCGACTGCGTTCCGGTAAAACATGTGCGGGAGGGATCCCAAAAGCAGCCTCTGGGATCAGATAACCGCCGCAAGGACGTTTGCACCTCTAGCTCAGTACCTACGCAGCGTATTGAGATCGGCGGGGACACCAAAAAATGTGGGATAGTGGGCGTACTCGATGGATGTTAGTGGACGTGTGTGACGTTCAAATAACTCCCTGTAACATGACTCGGAACCTTGTGCGGATATACGTTGCTGGCGCCCGAGAGCGTTTCTACACCACCTAAGGAGTTTGATTTCATATATATCATCAGCTTTTTCGCGTTATCTACTGATCACTTTGAAGTTTATCTTCCTTTCCGTCTGCCCTCTAGGCATCGAGCTAGCGCTCTGAACATCTAACCAGAAGTACCCAGTCAGCTCAACGCAACACAGATTGATAATCGACTTACTGATTGCATTCCCTACTCAAAGTCATTTCATGACTTGCTGGGTGCAAAGAATGAGACGACATGGCGCTGATGAGGGGCAAGACGAGGCAAGACCCACATCGCCCGAGGGAATTTGGTTAGGGATTCGGCATTTTCCGAGAATACCTCTCATAACGCAAAAAGCATTCTTAATTCTCAAATTAACTAAGTCTATGGTTTCCGGTCTCTACCCTATTTGTTCTTGCTAGATATCCTCTCTACCAGCCCCATACACTCCCGGAGGTTGTTCTTGTAGACCTTCGAATAGGGATGCTCCTGAATCAGAGAACGATAGTAGTACGAAACGGCTTCTTCAGCGGCTGTAAGAGCCTCACTCTCTCGACCCAACCTGAACATCGCCATCGCCATCGCTTATGTCCAGTGCATTACCCCAGAAACGAAATCAAGCAAAGGGGCTCCAAGAGTCCTGTCCACGTTGCGCCGTCGATAAACTTGGAGGGCCTCTTGAATCACAGTGACCACCTCTTCGTGCCTCTCGCACACGGCAAGAGACACCGCCAAGGCTATCAAAGGGATTGCTGAGTAGCTTCGATGGAATCCTCCACCCTCCCGGATTTCCACAAAAACACAGAGTGGTTGTTAGCGACGAATATTAATGGCCTCCACAACGATTGGAATGGCATCTTCGCAGCGGTTGCTCCTGCTAAGAATGTACGCCAAGTTGTCGAGTGCATTTATGAGATGCCAGGTTGGCGTCCGGCTGAGATTCGGTTGAACCCTCGACCCCCAGGCTCTTTCCCGCCAATCGACGAGGGACTTCCACCAACGCTTCACAAGTGGAGGCAGCGTCGTTGAAGTTGTCGCAGCTGTCATTGAACCTTCAAGCTTCAAGTACCATAATGCCAACATTAAGCGCCTGTCTGACTTTGTTATTTTGCGGCGAATTAATTGACTATATAGCGATTTAATCGGACAATGTTCAGGCTTACAGAGATATGGAAGTCTCTTGTCGTTCTCTCCTGGTCGCGTCCGGTCGAGATAAGGTCTTTGCGGTCCCCGAAACAACTATCCAGCCGCCGAGCCGCCGCCCGCTTATTAGACTCACCAAGAACGTTTAACTCGCCAATGCATTTTGGCCTGGATTTCGTGCCCATTATGAACTGAAACGAAAACAAGTGAGGTGCATGAAGCGCCCAAGAATAATACATGCTGAACTAAAATACAACAGAGTCGAAGAGCAAACAGCGGAGGAGATGCAACAACAGCAACGGAAATAGCACACGCAGCAGACATTGTGACTACCAAAAAGGTTATAAAATTAACACACGAGATCCCCGCAATGACCCCTCAGAAGTTCCTGAGCAGCCTCTTCCACAACGGCGGCCTCACGCCCGTTCCATCATCCTTGACATAAACCAGCTCTTCCTCCACATTATCCAAATCCCTCCTCCTGCCCGCATCCAAATCGACCTCATCCAGTTTCTGCCACTTTGTCTTGTTCATGAACTTAAACACGAACATGATGATAGGGAAAAGCGGAAGAAGGATATACGCATCCACGAAGGCTCCAGCATCGAAGGGTGCAAAGGTTGTCCATCCTTGGATAAGCGACAAAAACACATTGGCACCAAGACCAAAGTAGGCGTTGTAGGGGTAGAAGAAGGATTGGAATGGGAGTTGCTCTGGTGTGCGGCCTTGCAACGCCCATGCCTTGCGGAATCGGATGTGGGTGTACGAAATGGCGCCCCAAACTAAAAACGTCGACACGCCGCTGAGGTTGACGATGTAGCCATATGCCACGGATGCACCGGTCGAGATGTTCATCAACGCCAGAGCTCCGAAGAGGTTGGTAAAGATGATAGCGTTGATTGGGACACCACGCTTGTCGGTCTTGCCTAGGAATCGCGGGGCCTTGCCATCCTGTGCCATGAAGAGGATGGTGCGCGAGCCGATGTAGATGGAGCTGTTAATGGCGGAGAGACAGGTGATGAAGATAAAGGCGTTGATGAGGTGGACGCCGCCATACCAGCCTGCGCTTTGGATGGCGATAGACATGGGTGACTTGAGAGCGCGTGCTGCTTCCTTGAATTGCGGAGAGTTGGCGGGGCAGGTGAGGCCGAAGAAGAATGCGCTTCCCATGTAGATGAAGATGATTCGCCAGAAGACTTGACGGATGGCGAGGGGGACTGCGACGGAGGGATTCTTGGTTTCGGTGGCGGCGACGGCAATACTCTCTACACCGGCGTAGAAGGTGCTACAGAAAACAAAGACAGAGGCAACACCCCTAAATCCGTTTGTGAACGCGCCAGGGTCGCGCCAGTAGAGAAAACCGAGTGGTTCGGTTTGGCCCTTCAGACCTCCAGCAGCGTAGATCAAACTGAAAAAGAAGAACGCTACCAGCCCACCAAGCTTGACGAGGGCGAGCCAGAACTCGGCCTCTCCGAACGCTTCAACGCCCAGAAGCTGGAACCCGAGGAAAAAGAACCAAAAGAGGAGGAAGTACCCCCAGATTGGCACTTTGTCGCTCCAGAAGGAAAAGATCGACGTGACGGCATTGTATTCATTGGCGAGGACAGCAGCCCAAATGATGAAGTAGTTCCAACCAACCGCAACACCAAATGCCTGGTCCACAAACCGGTCAGAGAGATGGGTAAACGCGCCTCCGGACGGATAGAGGGTTGTCATCTCGCCGAGGGATTGCATGATGCTGAAGGCGAGGATACCAATGACGCCGAATCCAATGATGAGGGCTGCTGGTCCACCATTGACAAGTGCTCCTCCGGAGCCAACGAGCAGGCCAGGGCCGATGATTCCAGCCAAAGCCAACATGCTCAGATGGCGGGTCTTAAGGGCCCGTTTCACACCACTCTCCGGGTCAATGACATCGCGGTTTTCGGTGTCGACATTGGCGACCTTGGAGACAGATTCGGCCGAGGCAGAAGGTGCCTTCTTGTCGTAGTCTGACATTCTCGATAAGCCTTGCTACTCTGGGTACCGAGTTGAAGTTGAGAAGGGCAGGTGAAACGCGAAAGGTTGGGCCGGCGTCGAGAGGCTTGCTAGACACGAACCAAGGTAGAACCAAGCGATGAGTTGGGCTGAGACGGAGTGTCGGGGATGATATACAGCTCCAGAGGCTGAATTTAGGCTCAGGAACAGTTTTCTTTGTCCTCCATCGCGATATTCTGTTTGGGAGAATATGACGCAGAAAAAACCAGGATTGCGCCAGCGCAGGACGTAATAAGGCGTGACAGGAAGGTGATGCCCCTGAATGTCGATGTGCCTCGAATGGTCCCATCTCACCAATTTTTGTGGTCGATGTCCGAGTTCCGACGAGGTTGCGAGCCTATATCGAGGTCCATTGGGCAGTCATGGTTGTAGTAGTGGTTGAGGTCAAAGGTTGTGGATTGATTGATGACGGCGCCCTCCATCGATCATCAAGTGGCGCCGCTCTTTTGCCCTGAGCCAAGTTACAACACATACAAACCGGACCAAAACCGGACTAGGCTTGCAGCTCTCATTAATTGCTCAGGCTCATCACAAAAAACGCAATTTCCTGTATGAAATATCAGAACGGAAAATTCAATCGTCTCGGAAAGCGTAAAACAGCTCCGTTAAATCACAGTGACAGATGAACTTACAATTGCAACTTGCTCGAGTCGCGAGGATTTCAAGAGCGTATTGTTGGAGGGTTCTCGGCTCCTGACTCCTGAGGCCCTTGCTTTGCTCACCGATGTGGGGACGTTGAAGCCAGGTGAGCCCATTTCAAGTGGCCGTTGGTTAGCTCCGTTTTTCAATGAAAATTTCCAAGTGGCGGGGCGTCGCTCAAATCGACGACGTGCTGCTACAACCTCAATAGCATCTCACTCCACAACCCACACAGACTCATTAAACGCCTTTAATGCAAAGAACGCAGCGTATGTTCTCCTTCTCATGCCCCGTAGCGCGTTTTTTATCCCCCTCCTGAATAAGAAAGCCACCTCGATTGCCAGGACTACGCCCTGCCTCGCCCTGGTACTGCCTGGGGTACGAACGCTCGGTGTCGCGCAGGCCGATGATCACTCACTCAAATTTCAAAGCTGGTGCCAGTGCCGAATTGTGTGCACCTCACACCGTTCATCGGATTCCTCTTGTCGCTTCTTTTTCCAACTGATGTCCTTCCGCGGCCCGCCACTACAACCATGTAAGTATGTTACCCGTCATCGAACAAAGATCAGCATACGTACACCCGAATTTTCAAGATGTCATGACTCTACCCGCCCAATCCTGACTGCGCTACCGCATCATATCGTCCAGGTTGTGCCCCGCTACTAATCGCGATCGCCCTCGCGGTTTCGAAACTTGCGCTATGGGCTAGGAACGTTTGCCTCTATGACCTACTGCCATTTTGTGTCATGTTTTGGGATACCCATGACAGTGCAAAAGGGCAGCAAGGGTAGAATCTGCCCTTGCTGAAGAAGGCGAAGCTAAAAATTTATGGCTGGCAGCGTGGGGCGAAGCAGGAGGTATAGGTCCTTCAAGTTCCGGACAGAGGGTCAAGCAACAATGCACGGCTGGTGGGGCGTGGGCTGAGCGCAGGCCCGGGCCTTGTGGCAGGTCACGCTCGCCCACGTATGTATCGCTGGTTGACTCCTGCCACCACCATTCCGGGGTGGTGTTCCATCGCCGAAGTTACTCAAGTTACCGATACTCTGGCAGCTTGGATGGGTGTCATCAAGAAGGAATGGTGTGGCTGAGCCAATCCATACTTGCTCAGGGTGGCGGGAGCGCGAGGTACTGCAGTGCGGCACTCATACAATCTCTAATACGGGCTCTATTAGAACCTCTGATATTGTTAGAACCTATAATAGGGGTCCTACGGCCCGCAGTTCCTATCGCCTGCAGGTGTCCTCGGGTTTTGAGCACGGGCGAACACAGGATTATTACGCCTGGCAACCTGGGGGAGCCAATTAATCGGTCAGACTGAGCTTGGATGGGTGTTATCAAGAAGGAACGGTGTGGCTGAGCCAATACATACTTGCTCAGGGTGGCGGGGAGCGTGAGTGTACTGCAGTGCGGCACTCATAGAATCTCTAATAGGGGCCCTATTAGAAGCTCTGATACTCTGATACTATTAGAACCTCTGGTACTATTAGAACCTCTGATACTATTAGAACCTCTGATACTATTAGAACCTCTGATATGATTAGAACCTCTGATATTATTAGAACCTATAATAGGGGCCCTACGGCCCGCAGTTATCCTTGATATGATTGCCTGGCCACTTGCGTCAACAATTTTGGTCAGATTGCAAGTCAAAGGCAGGGCAGAAGCAAGGACCAAGGCGTCGGCAAGACCGTGCCCCCTAGTTTTTAGTTCATATTAACTTGAAGGTTCGAGCTGAGCTCGAAATGCTTCCCTAAAGAGGCTATAGCTTGGTCTTGTGCCAAAATATTTGGTTGAAGACAAGCGGGTCTCCGGGTAAAGTGAGCGCTTGCTTGCCCATCGAAATCTGACATGGTCACAGGTCCCAAACCCCTTTGTCAAAACTTGGTCGAAACCAAGATTTCGACGACTTGGTCACACTGTCGAAATGGCTAAAATGGACTTACAGCACTCCGGGTAAGTACCTTGTGAAAACGTGCTGTCAACAGTCCCGACTGGCGAAGCGCTCAAGCTGCTGTGAACGGTTCTTCAACATTTTGGCTCCATCGTTGACTGTAAATGGCAGTCAGCTGTGGTTCCAACCGCCATATCACGATGAAATTGATAAACAATAGGAATTGCACAGAAGTTGTTGTGCAAGGCCCTCCAAAAGTGGTAAAGCTTTGTGGATGTTGTGATCGTTATAAATTGCTCAGAGTTGAGTAAGAATAAGTATGCCAGCCCCGCACTCTTTCCTCCCTACGGTCGTTGGCCCAAGCTCCGTAATGGATGGGAATGTCGTACCCTCACTTTTTACGGCTGCTAGTGGGCAAGCCATCAAAGATTCTCATTTCATGGCCATCGGAGGCGACCACATAGTCCTGAATGTATCGATAGAAACCCCTGCTCGGCCTCACATCCACCCTTCCCAGCACCTTACAGCTTCGCCTCACGAGGATGACAAGGAACCAGCGCGAGGCGAGCTCCAGGACACTCAGATTGCAGAACAAGCTCCCCTCGACAGGCACACACCCGCGCCTTCCATCGAGGGTACAATGTTCAGCAGCACAAGCAACATTCGAGTGGTAAGAATCAGCACTTGCTCATTGTGCGAGATCTCACGATGATGCCACTCAGGAATGCCTCCAGGGCCTTGACTTCTCCAAGCTGACTCGCAATTCCTCGTCTAGACTTCACTCGGAGGTGTATCGAAACTTCATGTACTCAGCAGGACAAGGATATCCTTGCTTCAATCCTCGATATGGAGGCCAAATTAACATCGGAGACGTGGGCACAATCGACAGCGATGGGTTTCGGGCCATCTTCAATCTCAAGCACGATGAATTCGAAAGCGATCCCCGACCATTCCCACAGCCAGAGGCTTTATTCGACATAATAAAGGAAGAGGAAATACTATCCGAAGGAGATACATTTACACCAGAAGTGGAGGACACTATTGTTAACTATACTCCTGATCATTCGTCAGTTTCACTGCACATTGCACGCTCTAGCCTCGACTACTTGATTAACATACCTTTCGCCCCAGATCTATCGATAACTTTGAATTTCACTGTCGGTCTCCGTCTGGCGCGGTACTAGCCATCACCTCGTCTGCCAACCTAGAATCGATCGGCGACAACAATTGCATGCGCGACTATTTGTGCGAGAATGCGGAAGCAATATTCAAGCACGCGAAAAGCATACGGCGGTTGGATCATAGGGAATCACTATACATCGTCACAGGGTGCATAAAGACAGACAGTTGGGCTCTTGCTTCCCATACCTCGCCCATGAGGGAGCCCAACAACGTCCTGGTCCTCAAGAACCGCATGGTTGACTCCAGTGGTTCGGTTTACTCCTGGGTTCGTAAAGGAAACGCACAAACGCGAGCGGGCACCACTAGTAACACCAACGCGGGACTGAGGGCAAAAGAACACTCCCTTTTCCTTCGCGGCTTCCTCCTGACCCCAAATAGTGGCGATTCGTCTGGTAGCCCCCCCGCAGCCAGCGCAGGTGATACTGGGCCGTCCTCCAGTGGGTCGAACTCCGACAAGGACGCCCCCAGTACAGACCGTTCTGGAAAAGGGTCAGGCATCGGCAAACCAGGGGAGGCATCATCAGCACGCCATGGCGGCCCGTCAGCGGGCCCAACATCGTCAGCATCGTTCTCCGATTCGTTATCCAGTGGGCCTGGCATCACTAAGTCAACGAGACCGGTTGTACAAAAATTCCCATTCCAGCAAGCAAGCGTACGTCCCGTCTTTTCATCATATGTACCGCTTCATCCACTGACTGGAAAATACACCAGATTGGAACACCATCCGAGTTCGTGAACGCCTATCTACTACAAACTCAGGTAGGCTGCACATCTTGTTCGGCAAAAGCATCACGATAACCCAGTTTGCATCTCAGGATAGAGCCCAGTTTGCTATTACCCATGATGATGACTGGAGAGGTACGCTCAAAGGCAGAACATGGGATGGTGCGTAAACATCAGAACCAGACGATGGAGTCCGCACTTATATCCTGCACTACAGAGGGTGAGATTGTTGGTCTCTTGGACAGGCTGAGTCTCTCCAGGCGCGTTAAGATTAAAAACGGTACAGGATGGCTCCGTGATGAATCTTTTGTGCAAACTCGTCTCTGACGGCAACATTAGGAGTCGCGTTTACGAAAGAAACCGACGAGCAAGACTTGGTGGTTCCAGACCCACAAGACGTGGCCGACACCTGGACGAGCAGCCTTGGTCACAACTCCGAGTCTGATGCTCGAGCTGTTAGCCATCCAAGTAACTCATACTCACATTTTTGCGTGAAAACCGCCGTTCAAAGCGTTACAAACGAGGTAGACGTCCAGGAGAGCCATCCATCCTCTCCCGCAGGCACTCTAGCCTTGGCACAAGGCGCTAAGCTCAAGTGCAGTGTGACGGTATTGCCAATCCTACTGTTATATGTTGTCCAAATACTTATGTAAATACTTTCTGCATCGTTTCTTCAAGTCCTGTAACGTCTGTAAAACCGATCCGGCGGACTGTAGACGTGTGGAGAATGGGGAAAGCAGCAGCCATGCCAGCAGCTCGAGCAGGGTATCCGAGCCAATAAAAACGCGCCCAATGGTATGTGATTCTATCGGTCGGTTCACCCATTGCGTTGAAATACTGACAAGTGTGCAGCATCTCAAAGCTTGTGTATCTTGCAGACGTAGAAAAATCAAATGCGATGGTCAAGGTGCGTATCACCGTTACGCCAATTTGTTAAATTCCATCATCTCTGACTCTTTTCTCAGCGCCATGCAGGAATTGGTAAGTCTATAGCGCCTGTGATATAGTTCATTTGCTTCATATTGATTCGATTGCAGCCAGAACGCGTCAATAAGTCTGTCGTGCACATATGAGAAAGGTCCGCCATACGGATCATCTCGGAGGAGCAGAAGCCAGGGTCCAACTGCTAACCGCAGAAGCAAGGTAAATGTCATTCGAATTTAATGTTTTGACTGAATCAATTCTATTCAGGAATGCGATCATTGCTGCTCCGCGAAAGTTAAGTGTGATTGTGCAGGTCTGTCGTCGCTTCCTTCTCTCACCCGAGCTCTTCTGACTCCAGTTCTACTCGGTGGTTACAGATCATTGCGACACGTGGTAAGACTCGTCAAAACGCTAATTATGTATTTGTTCTTATCATTCACGACAGTCAGCAACAAGCCACATTTTGTACGTGGGACGAGCCATATCCCCGACTAAGACCTCGTTCTCCAGTCCCTTCTCCATCGTCAAGCGTAATACCAATTTCAGACGATGGAGTAGCGGGGGATCAGGGTCGTCAGATGTTCCAGCAAGATCAGAATTTCAGCATACGATCTGGCACGTTCATTGAGGTCCAAGGGAATGTCGATACAACGTACATGGGCAGTATTAGCCTGCCCCCCGCTCATCCAAATGCTGCGCGCCAACCGGAATCGGCTTCGAATAGCGGTAGGTACATTCCTTGTTGGATTCAGTGTCTGGGTTCTCACAATCGTACGCAGGTGCTGTCAGTGAGGCACTTGATGTCTCTAGCTCCTGGACAGATATCTTCCAGAGAGCCACAATACTTGGGGTCAATCTTGAGATCCCCGCACGAGGTGAAGAGACTGTTGCGCTGTTAATGTGCACGTATTCTAACGATGATCCCATAGGTGTCACAGAGGTTGCTAGAGCCCTAAGTGGCTTGAGTTACCGGAGTTTCCTGGCCTACTACCTTCGCAAGAGGGTAGCGAAGACAGGACGGTGGGTTCTCGCAGAGCCGAAGTTTCGTAAATGGAAGAAGGGACCTTCCCGGATCCTATGGGGGACTGGTATGCGTGCGTACCTGTGACTCCCTGTGATTTGAAAATAACATGGCTAACTCACCGCATTCGCATAGCTGGTTCCGGGAAAACATTCTTAGCGTAGGTCTTCTTTCTAGAGGCAATTAATTCGTGATGTGTCTAAACTTGGGTGCAGGTCAACAATAATCGAACATCTCATGACGCTTGCGCAGGGAAATAAGCGAATATGTGTTGCATTTGCTTTCTCTCGCTACATCGACCCTGGAACTGTCGAAGACATTCTCGCGGGTCTTCTCCGCCAGATTCTTGAAGACTATCCACAGACCATCATATACATCCAGCCCATGTACGATTACCATTCGCTGCGAAAGACTCGACCATCGAAGCAAGAGTTAATCGGCGTCCTCGAGGCTATATTTACCTCAAATCTCTTTGATGAGAAGTTTTGCTCCTTGGACGGCTTGGACGAGGCCAAACTAATCACCCAATTCGAGCTTCTCGACCACCTTTCCCAGCTGCCGATTAACCTCCTCATTACCTCGCGCCCGCTACATCTCCTAGAAGGCAAACTTCCGATGGCAGACCATTTCAGCATCACTATTCAGAATTCGGACATCGAGAGTCTCATCGAAGAGAGGGTTCTCCATAGGCCAGCTCTCCAATACCTACTTGCACAAGACGAAATCCGGAAAATGGTTGTGGAAACCATGATGAAAAAAGCTTCGGGCATGTAAGTGTGTTAAAATTCTCGCGCTTCTGTTTCCAACGGCCTCAATAGGTTTCTCTATGCAACTCTTCAGCTGGACATGCTCGTAGAGTGTGCTAATACGCAAGAACTGCGTCGAGCACTAGAGACGTCCCCCATGGGCCTACACGCCATGTACCAGATGACCATGTTGCGGGTGGAGGGGGGAGAGTATGTTGCCACGGCCAAACGCGTTCTCACCTGGCTGGTGCATGTACTCAACTCTATGTCAACGAACGACCTACAATACGCCATTGCGGTAGATCCCGAGACTTTCGAGTTCAACCCTGATCGTCTCATTGATGAATCCACTCTTCTCTCCGTATGCTGCGGCCTGGTCACTGTTGAGCCTCAAAGTAAACTGGTTAGGCTCGCTCGTGAGTGTTGTTTGTATTCTTTGAAATTTGATCCAAGCTAACCACTTTATGTAGACTATACAGCCAAGGACTTTCTCGAGCCCTACCTGAAAAGAGAAGACCCCGATCCCCATACAATGATCGCCTCCACGTGCATTGCACGTCTGATACAATCCAATCTACACGTGGTCAACGGGGAACGCGACTTGCATGCCGCCTTCAATGAAAATCCCCCTTTTCTGCGTTACTCGTTCAATCGATGGGCACAACATTCACATCTCTCTGTTTCACTGCCAGCTCCAACCCGTGACTTCGTACTTCGGTGCTCCAGTTTTCCGATACATGACGAGGATGAAGACATTATTTGCCTAGGGTCCTCGGTACACGTAGCCGCCGCCTTCAACCTTCACACAATATTTGAAGAATGGTCCGATCCCCGCTTCCACGCTCCTGATGGCCTTCAATTACAACTCCCGCCCCCCTCCCCCATAGACTTTGGTATCAATGCCCTGTCGCCGGCCGGGATGTCAGCTCTAGCACTCGCATCATTTGCCGGCCACGTTGAGACAGTTCGGGTCCTACTCAGTGTTGAGGGGATCGATGTGGGCTGTGTCGACGTCCGTGGGTGGACACCTCTAATGCGTGCAGCTTGCGTAGGAGATGAGGAAATTGTGCGGATGCTGGTTGAAGTTGGCGACACGAACCAGGCAGGTACTAGAAATGAATCAGGTTGTACGGCTCTGATGTTGGCCTCGGCTGAGGGCCATGTCGAAGTCGCTAGAGCCCTTCTCCTGGTCCGGAGTGCTAGCGTCGAGAACCTACGCCGACGAGACTCTACCGAAGAGGTAAGCTTCATTAGTGAATGTGGGGAGGCGCTGGGTGAAGCAGCATGGTATGGACACCTGGACGTCGTGAAAATGCTCCTTTCCGTGGAAGGCATCGACGTCAACTATACAAAACCAGAGACAGAAAGGAGGACGGCCTTGATCGTTGCGTCAGGGTGGGGCCACAAAACCATTGTCGAAATTCTCCTCCAACAAGAAAAGATTGACATCAACTATGCGTCTCCAGGTGGGATAACGGCCTTGGCCTGCGCGTTGAAGTGTGCCAATCACGATATTGCAGAGTTGCTCCGTGCAAATGGTGCACAAGAGCCTTCTGCAGATATTCTCAGGGACTATATACACAACGATTCGATTCCCTGGTATGATGTGTAACATCAAAGCAATATTCTACACTTTCGTCAATCTTCGCTCTGCTTGTGTTCAGTGTATCGCTGACAATAACAGCTAAAACAATACGCAAATCGGTATCTCACCAATGACTGGCACCTTCGTATGATGGATACTTGGCAGAGAACACGTCGGGAAAGGTTCGAAAGTTGTTGGAACAGCGAGAGTGTCAGTGGAGCAGTGGGCTACTGATACTCTAGAGGCAGCCGCGGACTCGGAGATGTGCCACTGCACCAAACTCGACGTAGTAATACTAACATTGTTGACCATCACCAAGCGCCCAATGATGGTCTTGGAGCTGTGAAGGAGGCTATGCCGCTGCCTGGTCACGAGAGCTTCTGGATGACCTTTCACTCAAAATGCCGTGAAGTAACGGCGTTCTTGGTCTCCCAACATCTCCCGATTTCAAATGGAAGGAAATGTCGCGCCTTCCCTTTTCACGGCTGCTAGTGGCCAAGCCATCAGGGATTCTCATTTCCTGGCCATTGGACGCGATCATATTGTCCTAAATGTCTCAATCGAAACCCCTGCTCGGCCTCACCACTTGACAGCTTCGCCTCCTGAGGATGGCAGGTCGCCGGAAACCATCCAACCGCGAGGCACACACATGGGCCTAACATCGCCAGCGGTGATGGAACCAGCGGTACAGGAGTTTTGGGGCGCTCAGATTGCAGACCAAGCTGCCCTCGACCGTATGCCTGCCGTCGAGGGTACAGTGCTCAGCTGTGGAACCAGTATGCTTGTGGTAAGAATCAGCACTTGCTCGTTGGGCGAGATCTGACGAAGATACCAGGAACCACTCCAGAGCCTTGACTTCTCCAAGCTGACTCGGGATTCATCGGCTAGGCTTCACTCGGAGGTCTATCGAAACTTCATGTATTCAGCAGGACAAGGATATCCTTGCTTCAACCCTCGATTTGGATGTCCGATTAACATTGGAGACGTGGGCACAATTGACGGCGATGGGTTTCGAGCTATTTTCAACCTCAAGCACGATGGAAGCGAACCCCAACCATTCCCATCGACACAGGCTCTATTCGACATAATGAGAGAGGATGAAATACTATCGGAAGGAGATACCTTCACACCAGAAGTGGAGGACACCATTGTCAACTACACTTCTGATCATTCGTTAGTAAAACTGCACATTGCACGTTCTGACCTCCACTAATACACCTTGTATTCAGCTTTATCAATAACTTTGAATTTCACTGTCGGTCAGCGTCTGGTGCTATATTGGCCATCACCTCGTCTGCCGACCTAGAATCGATTTGTGACAACAATTGCATGCGTGACTACTTATGCGAGAATGCGGAGGCAATTTTCAAGCACGCGAAGAGCATACGGGGGTTGGATCATGGGGAATCGCTCTACATCGTGACAGGGTGCATAAAGACCGACAGCTGGGCTCTTGCCTCCCATACCTCGCCCATGAAGGGGCCCAACAATGTCTTGGTCCTCAAGAACCGTAGGTTTGGTTCCAGTAGATCGTTTTACGCCTGGGTTCGTAAAGGGAACGCACAAACACGATCGGGTACCACCGGTAACAACTTCACCAACGCGGGACCCAGGCGCAAAGAACACTGTCTTTTCCTTCGCGGCTTCCTCCTGACCCCCACTGGCGAGGACAAAGCTGGTAATTCGGCTAGCGCAGGCAATACTGGCCCGTCTTCAAGAGAGCTGAACTATGATAAGGACGCCCCAAGTGCAGACCGTTCTGGAAAAGGGTCAGGCATCAGCAAACCAGGGGACGGCTCATCATCTGCGAGCCATGGTAGCCCATCATCGGGTCCGACTTCGTCAGCATCATTCTCGTCGTTATCCAGTGGACCTGTTATCACAAAGCCAACGAAACCAACTGTACAACAATTCCCTTCCCAGCAAGCAAGCGTACGTTCCATTGCCCCGTAATGTGTCCCCTTCACTCACTGGCTGTATCATACACTAGCTCGACACACCTTCAGAATTCGTGAACGCCTACCTGCTACAGACTCAAGTAGGTTGCCATTTTGTTCTGCAAAAACATCACAATAACCCATTATTGAATCGCAGGATAGAGCCCAGTTTGCTGTTACCCATGATGATGACTGGAGAGGTACACTAAAAGGCAGAACATGGGACGGTGCGTAAGGGTCAAAACAAGGCGATAGAATCCGCGCTTATGACCTATATTGCAGAGGGTGAGATTGTTGATCTGTTGAACAGGTTGAGTCTCTCCAGGCGTGTCCATATCAAGAACGGTACGAGACGGCATAGTGACGGATCTTTTGTGCAAACGCATCTCTGACGGCAGCAATAGGTGTTGCGTTCACAAAAGAAACTGACAGTCAAGACTCGGTGGTTCCTGACCCACACGATGTGGCCAATGCCTGGACCGGCAGCCTTGGTCGCAAATCCGAATCCGATGATCGGACTGTTGACCATGCAAGTAGCTCATACTCGGGAACAGCCTTTCAAAGTTTTCCAAACAATGCGTACAACCAGGAGAGCCATGTATCATCTCCCGCGGACACTCTGGCAGCCATGGCACGTGTCGCCAAGCGCAAGCGCAGTGCAACGGTATTGCCAATCTTACTCCTATATATCACACAACCGCTAAGGGAAATACGTTGTGTCGTTTCCCACAGCCCTGTAGTGTTTGTCAAACCGATCCGGCAGATTGCAGCTGTATAAAAGGAGAAAGCAGCAGCAGCCATGCAAGCGGCTCGAACAAGGCCACGATTTCCAAGTCAATAAAGACGCGCTCAATGGTATGCGATTCTACGTTGGTTCACCCATTGCGTTGAATGCTGACAAGCGTACAGCGTCCCAAATCTTGCGTCCCGTGCCGTGTTAGAAAAATCAGATGCGATGGCCAGTGTGCGTATCATCCAATTTTCAGTCCAACAAAATCTCGCTCATCCTTGTGACTCCTTTCTCAGTGCCATGCATAAATTGGTGGGTTTTACAGTATGGAATCCAGCTCACCTGCTTGTCACTGACTCGATTGCAGCGAGAACGCGGCGGCGTACAGAAACATATCGTGCACGTATGAGAAGGGTTCAACTATATACCGAAGAAAGGCAATTCTCTTTCCTCCACTGTTTGACTGAACCAATTCTGACCTGTTTTCTCCAGGCATGCGATCATTGCCGCTCTGGGAAATACAAGTGTGATGGTGCAGGTCTGTCACTACTTCATTCTTTCCCTTAAGCTCTTCTAATCCTAATTGTATCGTGGCTAAACAGATCCCTGTAACACATGGTAAGAATTCCCAAAATGCTTATTCTAAACGCGCATTCTTATCGTTCAATACAGTCAGCGCCGGGGCAAAATTTGCACATGGAGCGAGCCGTATCCCCGACGCAGGCCTCCTTCTCCGGTCCCTGCTCCATTGGCAAACTTCCTTTCGCGTTCAGAAGACCAGGGTGGTAGTGTTTCAGAAACACCACCACCACGTCCGACCCCTAGCCCCCCACCTTCTTCATTCTTGTACTGAGCGCTCAAGATTTACGTATGGTAGTTGGGGGTTGCGCGCTGCAACCATATACCCCTCTGAGACCTTCAGCCAACTTCCAAACTTGCGTCAACTTATAAGTATGACTTTCCGGTCTAGTCGGTACAGACCCAAATGTTTCAAGTACACTTCGGCGACCGGTTGAAATGAAAGGACATGGCATGAGGTAGGCAGTTTACGTGCACAAGGCGAAAGAAAGCAGGTTTCGTACACAACGATCGTAAGCATATAGTACGAGGCGGCGGACTTCATGTCACACTTGATTACAGTGCACACCTAGTGGGAGATAATACTTGTGACCCTCACGAACAACACGGAAGTAACTCAGGGCTGGGTACACATAGATCCGTTTCTTTCTCCGTCGAGATACCTATGTAGCCGTTGGCGGTGAAAAAAAGTAATGCGTAGTGCGATCCGGAGACCCCGACTTACATCACAGCGCTCATTTGTCGAGTTGAGCTACTGCATCTCGTAACAGTTTTTTAAAAGTGCCACGCCACGTTCATTTAAAACATATCCAGTCAGCTGTCATTGCCGCAACCAAGTGCCCTAAAACAAGTTCCTCAATAACCTCTTCGCTTTCTGAATCCCATGAGCGTCCCACAGCTTCCAGAGCCCTTTTCATTGTACCCTCTCACTCCATTCGACTACTTGTTCGAATCAAGCAACTTTGTGACCGGATGGTTAGTCGAGGGTGATATCGACCGCGCTGAATTAGAAGCCGCCCTGCAAAGGTTGACAGAGAAATGGCGGATGTTGGCGGGGAGGATCCAGTTAGCGGTCAACGACAAGGTTTTCTTCGTGCCAATTGTCCCGGTGGTCAAGCGCTCACGCACTCGTCTTTAGCAAAGGAAACAGTGGTGCATCCGCATCCCGCTTGGCCCACTACCACCCGATTACCGAACCTTCGCCCTGACCAGTTCCACTTCCCAAGTTCCTCTTTCAACATATGTAAAGGTTCCAATCCCAAGCGTCTCGACATCGCTTCCTCTCTCTTTTTTCATGGACCCATCTTCACCTCGAGGGTACCATGCATTCGAGGCATCGTCGCACCCGATAACATCGTGGCACCTCACCTACTTTCCAGCATCTTCAAATGGGGGAACATCATACACAGCCATAGGGTTCATGCGTTCCCATGGAGTCTTTGACGGAACAGGGGCTTCAAAAGTCACGAAGGCGCTGGTCTCGGAGATGAAGGGAGAGACATGGATCCCACCTGCCCTCCCTTCAGAAGGCACGGTTTCGAACCCCATCGCACACGAGTTATCCCAGCACCTTTCCCGCAACCCAAGCTTGGGAGACACGACGGAATATAAAGGATATGCGCCTTTGGGCGTTGTCGGGTTATTGAAGACGGTGTTGTGGCACTTGAAAGAAACGTATTGGGCTGGAGCGGATAGACGGATCGTCCTCCTCCCAAAGGCTGCCTTGACCTACATCGTAGCCGAGGTTAGGAGATCCCTCGTCGACGAGGGCAAAGAGGGACACGGTGTCACGTCAGGAGACGTAATAGTTGCGTGGATCTACAAAGTACGTGAGCAATATGAATGGGCTGCGGTTGGTGACTAACCGTGGCCACTCTGCAGACAATCTATTCTTCAGGAACGTCACCGACAACTGTGACCCACTGCACCAACCTCGCCTCAATTCGTGGTATTCTAGGAAATGAGAGTTCCGCGTCGGAAATGTTCCCGGGATATGTTCACAACGCCTTCGTTCCTTTGCCTTATCCCACATTCTCTGTCTCCCAGGTCCAGGAAACGCCTCTCCATGCCCTTGCCGAAGCCTTCGCTTCATATCGCCTCGCCCTTTCGAAAGATCAGGTAGCTTTAGCCTACGACCTCATCAAAACCCTGCGCCGACAAAATCCATTCACTATCCACCCTGATGCCAACGACGACCTCCTGATATCCAACGTGTCCTCATCACGGATCTTGGAAACGGACTGGAGCTTGATAGGCGCGAAAAGGACTTTATGTGGGTATCGTTATCAGGTGTCGGTGGCGAACATGTTGTTCACGAATGCGGTGTATATTGCGGGACGGCTGGCTGACGAGAGCGTGGTGCTGGACACATCTTTAAATAGCGCGAGGATGGAGCTATTCTTAAACGAGGTTAATAGGGTTACTCTTGCCGCTGGAAAGGGGGAGCAATAGGTCAGACTAGAGTTCTGTATAGATACTGGTAGTTGTGCGAAACAGCCCATAATCGCAATGTCTTGGGTACCACCATGGTACCATCCCGCACCTTCAGACAAGCCACTGTACATCGGAGATGCGGCGGAAGGGCAAGAGCCGAGAATGTCCTCGAGAGTCGAGTCTCGGAGCAAAATCCAAACCACCTCGTCCCCGGGGCCCTCCCCGCACCGCAAGCTGTGTGTGACTGAAATGTAACATGGTCAGCCTCATTGGGGCCACGCTAGAAACACTGGGTACTTTACCTTGTTACGGAGCTCCTGAGTAGACGTTCGAACAAACGTTGCTAACCATGATAAAGCCGCATGATCGTAATGACGCCCTAATATTTCGATGGCTCGACGCTAGGTAGAAGTTGACAGACTAGCTCTCCGAGAATCGGAGTAATCGAAATGAGCAAGCAATACTGGTGGATGGTATTGGTTGGACGTCGGATCGTGTTCAAACCGTGTTGTGAGGTAGTACCGATGAGCTCTGAGTAAGAAAGCGCTTTAAATGAAGGTCGAGGTATAAGGCAAAAGCTTGGCTTGCCATGGCAAGCCAAGGGCAAGCGTCAAGCTGCTCAAGCAGGAAGGTTGAACGTTGAACGCTGGTGTCCGGTTAACGGAATTGCCGGACCCGGGTCGGTCACCCAACCATGCCCACCGATCAATGAGACGCGACAGTCTTGCTTTCCAACAACACTGTACCTCGCCAACTAACCCACTTAGATTCCGACATTCCGTTGTTGTCCATCAGCGCGATGGTAGTCACCTCGGCCAGTGGACGTCCATTCAACCTCACCGCAAAGGATCATCGAAGTTAGCATTCGGCCAACTGTCAGTGTCAGAGAGCGGATTCTCCGAGTAGGCCTCCCTGGGTCCACCACAAGGCAGACGATAAAAGCAAGGATGACCAGCCAGGTCCTCCTCGCTGTTCTCCCAGTGCTTTTTGACTTGGAGTTTCTCGTCCTAGGCCAGCAATGTCGCAACAACCAAAGTCGGTCCTGACACCGCAATCTTCGTTCACCTTTGCTGGTTCCAGCGGAGAAAAGTCCAATGCCCAGTCACACAGGACGTCACTCTCCTCAGCCGACAATGCCAGTCATATTGTAGAAGAACCGAAGCCTGCACCTGCACCGGCTCCAGCACCTCCGATGAACCCAATCCTGGCAGCTATGCAAAAACCCAAAGATCCAAACCAAGTTTCCTGGGATGGGCCTGACGATCCTGAAAATCCTCAGAACTGGAGCCAAGGTTATAAATGGTGGCTTACCGTTGCCACGATGATTATGTGTATCAATGTGTAAGTGTTCCATCCGTGTGTTCAGGCAACGTCGCGTCTCAATGCTGCATCCTCTAGCACATTCGCCTCTTCAGCACCGACATCCGCAGTTCTACTACTCAAGCAACAATTCCATACATCGAGAGAGGTGGCCGATCTGATAACTTCAGTCTTCTTGCTTGGTTATTGCATTGGGGTATGATCTATTCAAACTTATTTGACCGACCAACAGACTCACAAAGATTCGACAGCCACTATTCTGGGGTCCTGGTAGTGAGCTTATGGGACGGAGACCAGTCTTCCTTATCGCCATGTTCTCCTATACCGTCCTCATCTTGGGTCAATCTCTCGCCCCGAATGTCGAAACCCTCTTGGTCACCCGATTCTTGTCAGGCTTCTTTGCCTGTGCACCCGTGAACAACTCTGGAGGTTCGTGGCAACTTGACTTCTTTTAAACCATTGGCTAATGAGTTTACCATTGCCTGATCAGGTGTCATTGCCGATATTTGGGGGGCGGAAACTAGAGGGTTGGCCGTCAGCTTGATTGCCGCGAGCGTCTTCCTTGGTCCCGTTCTCGGCCCCATCATTTCTGGATTGTAAGCCCAAACTTGCCTTTCAAATATTACCACAACTTATCGCCTATAAACAGCATTGTCGATAGCCACTTGAGCTGGCGATGGGTCTTCTGGGTCATGATGATCTTTGCTGGCGTTTGCAGTTTGATCACAACACCTTTCTTCCCAGAAACCTATGGCCCAATCCTTCTTCACCGAAAGGCTGAACGTTTGCGCAGGGAAGAGCCGGAGAAGCACACAAAGCTGTTCTCTGAACACGAAAAGCAAGATTGGACTTTCGGGGGTGTTATTCGTCGCACGATCCTCCGCCCCTTCATCATGCTCATGCTCGAGCCTATCCTTTCTCTCATCACCATCTACCTTTCCATGGTATATGGTGTTCTCTACGCTCGTTAGTCGCTGTTTTCTGCTACTCATGAAGGACAATTACCTAACCTTTCGCCTTCTAGTCTTCTCTGCATTCCCAATCATCTTCGTCGGTGTACGGGGTTTCTCTATCTCGCAGAACGGATTGATCTTCATCGGTGTGGGCATCGGAACAATCGTCGGCTCTTTGATCAACGTCTGGACCTCAAGAGGATACAATGAGCTCATCAAGAAATGGAAAGGCTTCCCTCCTCCTGAAGAGCGTCTCTACAGCGCCATGATCGGTGCTCCGGCTCTTGTCGTTGGCGCCTTCTGGTTGGGCTGGACAGGCCACTACGCCAGTGTCCCCTGGTATGTTCCTGCCATCAGCACAATTCTCATCGGTGCTGGAATCAATTTGGTCTTCATGTCCTTCTTGGTACGTCGAAGATTTTCCAATGCTAAGTCCCTGTCTGATTCAGCAACGCGTCTTCTAGACATACTTGGTCGATACCTACCTGATTTTCAGCGCCTCTGCTATGGCTGCCAATACCGTTATCAGATCAGCAGTTGCCGCAGGTTTTCCCTTGTTCACCATCCACATGTTCACAAGGGTAAGCAGGACTGTCTTCGCAGCCCATTTCAATGGATCCTTACATATTCTCCTTTTTTCAGCTCGGCATCAACTGGGCCTGCACGCTCATTGCCCTCCTCGCGCTTTTCTTCGTCCCAGCTCCATTCCTCTTCTACAAGTACGGCCCTCTCATCAGGACCAAGAGCAAATTCGCTCCATGTGTCGATTTGGCCATCGCAGCGAAGATGAAGGAGGCTGCAGAGGCCGCGAAGAAGCAGGGTGGTCTCAACGTTTAAAGAGCAAACCAATTTTTTGCGGTCACGCGTGGATCATGATCTCAGCCATTTTTAGACCTCAAGGCTTCAGGGCTTCGTTCCACTCATCTACATCCCAGTTCATTCTGATCTACTAACCTTGTTCGCGAACGCACGACACGGACTAACATAATATGGAAAATCATTTAATCCTGCAAAGTCATGCCAGTGATACCGATATATATCATGTCCTTGATGTATTGACGAATTTTTTTGTATACGATATTTAACGATTGACGCAATTAAGAGACATAATTCACTTCATATCTCTGCATGCAAGGGAACTGCTGAAGCAACAGTATAAACTTGATCGAATGGCCCCTCAGCCTTCAGGCCTTAGACCAGAGCTATTGTTGATCACGAAGCAATGTAGTTTTTATCAGCCCAAGTGGATGACGCATGGTATGGCTTATGGCTCAAAGTTGAACGTTGAATATTGTTAGAAGCTCATAGTACATACGCGCCGATTTGCATAACCATTGTGCAGCTCCGAGATTAAGATTAAGGCACAAAGTTTTACTTACGCATGGGAAGACAATGCATCAATGGCTGTGATTATCATAGCAATAGGATACCCGTCTGCTTATGCTCTTCTGAGTAACGCATCTTTCCAGATTACGGGAGCTCGCGCGTTCAAAATGACGCAACGAGGAAAGGCAATTAACATTAGCCATCAATCCACACCTAACCCGACCGAAGACCCGGGGTAAATACCATCTTCACCCCAAGTACTTGAACTTACAAGAGTAAGATGTCACAAATACTCCGGTACGGACTCTACCACATCTATCGTGTCATCTCCACTAGATGGCCATTCCGGACAGAGGCCTCTAGACCAAAACGAACTAATGACATGAGCTCACCACTTGGGCTCGGAAATTGACAGAAATCAAGATGCTTCGGGCATGGTATACGCGGTTTTACCCTTAAACGGTCTCTACAGGCTCCTCAATGCACATTTGAAAGGCTACATACACATATCTGCGTGGCGCAGCCTTCATATTTCCGGGCTGGGCGCTCGGACGCGACCAGCGCTTGATAGTAATCTTGGCCCCCTGAGTGGTGCGTCATAAATAGCACAACACTCAGGGCCTATTTTCGCGGCGATACGGCATGGGTATGGACTCAGGCGTGGCCGATGTCAATGTCATCTAGCTTTCTATCACCTAACCGACGCGACGACTGAGCCTAGAATGAGACCCCAGAGTAAGCCCGAAGTCGAGTTATGAGATTGGCAACGGAATTAACAACAACAGTTGCTGCACGGCTCATCCAGCTCGGTCTCAAGCAGTGTCACCGTACTCATTGGCTACCTCACTCCAACAACCAACCCAGGTAGACGGGCGATACTAGATAGTTATGAAGTGTTAACTAAAGGTTTTTTTTGCCTCAACCCCCTCTCGTTTGCTCTTTTTCTTCAGCTGCATCGGGAAATGTCTGAGCCCACAGTTACCCCACTACTTGATGTACCTCATGCGCTCTACCCTCTAACGCACTTCGACTACCTGTTCGAAACAACCACCTTCGTGACAGGCTGGCTGGTCGAAGGAGACATCGACCGTGCAGCACTCGAGGTCGCGTTACGCGCCGTAACAGAGAAATGGCGCATGCTTTCAGGACGTATCCACTCAATTCAGCCTTCAGAAAATGTAAGAGTCCTTCACCTCTTGATATAAATATCACTCACCGACCCGTCATCTCGCTCACAGGAAAGAAAGAAATGGTTCATTCGCATACCTCTCGGAACCCTCCCGCCCGACTATGAGACTTTCTCCCTCACATCATCCACCTCCGAGGTTCCCCTCTCAACCTACGTATTCACCCCTCTATCCACCGTCTCACCCTCCCTTCCCTTACCGCTCTTCGTCTCCCCCTCGACGCCGCGCGGCTACAACACTTGGGAGAAAGGCTCGCACCCACTCACATTTTGGCACCTCACCTACTTCCCCGCCTCCAGCAACAACGGCACAAGCTACACTACAATCGGCTTCGCGCGCTCTCATGGCGTCTTCGACGGAACGGGCGCGTCCCAAGTTACCAAAGCCCTCGTGGCGGAGCTCAAGGGAGAAGTCTGGACCCCGCCTCCCCTTCCCGTGGAAGGCTTCAACACGAACCTCATCGCAGACGAACTTACAGCGCACCTCGCGGAGAACCCAGAGCTGCCCTCATTAACCCAGTATAAAGGGTATAAGCTCTTTGGGAACCTACGCGGGTTCGTCAGGTTTGCCTTGTGGCAGCTGAAAGAAAAGTGGTGGGGTGGGGCGGAGAGACGCATCTTGCTTCTGCCCAAAGACGCGCTGGATTACATTGTGCAGGATGTGCGGCGGGCTTTAGCAGAAGGAGGCCAGAAGGGCAGTCAGGTATCATCGGGAGACGTCCTAGTCGCGTGGCTCTACAAAGTGCGTCAGGGATACAAGCGTCCCTATTCCACTCGAGCTCGCTCGTAATTAGCGATGTTGACGTTATTTCACAGACTATCTACGCATCTGGCGTCTCTGGCACAACAAGCACGCACATTACCAACTATGCCTCAATCCGCGGCATCCTCAGTAACGAACTCAAGGAGACTTCCCCAAAGCGCGCAGCATCAATCAGCACCTACCCACACAACGGCTTCATCCCCTTGCCCTACCCCACCTTCCCCGCCTCCCACATCCAGTCCACACCCCTGCACACCCTCACACACACCCTCTCGCAGTCCCGCCAGAGCCTCAACAAGTCCCACATCACCTCCGCCTACCACACACTCACAACACACATCCGCGAACAGCCCTATACCGCACACCCGGACGCATACGACGAACTGCTCATCTCCAACGTTTCTTCTTCGCGCATCCTCGAGACCGACTGGAGCTTGGTCGGCGCCAAGAAGACTCTGTGTGGGTACAGGTACAACATCTCGATCTGGAACTTGCTGGTGACGAATGCGGTATACATCGCGGGACGCCTGAAGGATGGGAGTGTGGTGTTGGACCTATCGTTGAATAGCCATCGGATGAAGTTGTTGGTTGACGAGGTGGAGAGGGTGAATAAGATGGCTACTGTGGGAGACTCTGGAAAGAGCAAGTGAAGGTAACTGCAAAGGAGATATGTGCATTGATAATTTTTGAGCTTAAATAATGATATGTAACTGTACCTACAATGATCTAATACGTCGTTGATTGTCTGTATCCGGATCCTAATCCTTCCCAACCACAAGGCCCACGTTCACCCAACCATATTATCATCCGATTAGCTATTGGAACCGTCTGTGATAATCCCTGGCTCAATCGTTCAAGCTCGGATATCTGTCTTTGCGACTTTCAGACTCATGGCCTGGAGCCCGTTCAATGGGCGCTTGATAAGTTTCGGGCTGCGAATCACTACTGACAACTTGCTCGCTTTACTTAAGGGATACTTTTCTTTCAGAATTGAGGGATTATTTATATACAGAATGGCAATGGGCATATAACCTCGTGGACGCCTCAGATACCAAAGTGCACAAAAGGCACCCAATGTAGAAACGATTTCTCTGTCTTCTTCAGATCCTGCACAGCAAGATGTAGCGCACGTGCGGCATCAGTAACATCTGGCTTCTTGCTTGAACGTCCAGATGCGCTTCCAAGAAAGTGCCCATAAAACGAGTCCGCCAGGACTGGCGCGTCCTTGTCATAAATTGACCTGGAGATCCACAGGTCAGACACCCAAGGAGCTGAACTTCGTGCTGCTCATTCTACTCACCACATTGTCGCCACTACGCCTTTGAATCCTGCAAACAACATCGTTGCAGCCAAACTCAGAGACTCGTCTGGCCTTACTTCATCCACACTCGCAGTCTCACAGGCGCTTAAATATGCCAGTGCGCCACCCAGGCTTTTCCCAACCTTTCTCCGCTCCTTGATAATCTTTCCCATTGTCAACCGGCCTCCACTCAACAAAAGTGGGCTTTCGAGAGGGCTTGTAGTGTTTAGCATCCCGTGACACCCAAAATGTACTAGCCCAAGCTGGGGGTCTCCCAAGTCCCGTAGAACGCGCTCGACAGAGGTAGGCGATGATTTCGTTCCAATACGCTGGGTGAAATGGACATTAGGTAGTTTGGGAAGGTGATTGAGGATGCGCTGCAACTCGGTTTGGGTGTAAGGCAGCGAGTTGGCATTAGGGACTTCGGGCTGGATGATGGCGAGTAGCTTGAACTCGCTGTCATCTTCTTCACTAGTAGGTGGATTTTGAGACTCGAAAAGAAGGTCTTGGGGCGTGGTGCAATATGATGAGATAGCGTAGCTAGATAAACAATCAATATCTTCATTGCTTCCTTCGGAGTATACGCCTGCCGCATGGATGGGGAGAAAGGTCAAAGGACCTGTGGGGCACCACCAGATTCGTTGAATAGGTTGCCCAGCCTGAGTAAAGCTATAAGTGTGTCCAAGTTTGCTAAATCAACGCACTCACAGTCTTTTTTAGACCCAGCCGCAATATCACGGGTTGCACAACGGTCTTCCAGATAATCTCAAGCGTGACACGGAAGAGATCATCAGGGCCGCGACCTGGAGTAGCAACACGTCTGCCCTTTAGGCGCACTGTCACATCTTCTCCATCGCCGTCAGCAATATCCCGCATTTCACGGAGGGCCTCGAGCGTCTGCTCATCAACAGAACGTCCTGAGGTCAGCTGTCGGACCACCTTTTTCAGATTATCCAACTTTTCGACGCTCATCTCCTTCAATGGTACCCACTCAATCGAATCCGACGTCATAATCAGAGCATCACACCCCCGTTGGGCACTCGCGTTGAGTAGGACCACGGGACCCTGTCCAGCGGCCTTTTGGATCGAAGCAAAGCTTCGGGGCTGCATAAAGCCCTCGAACCCCTTGGTCTGCCGAATTCGGCCCACCAGTTTATACCATTCGTCTGAGAGATTTTGGTAGTAAAGTGGCTCTTCATTTCTTATGGCTCCTGTAAGACCCCATGTCTCAGCGGAAGAAGCAGCGGGCATCGCAGAGCTATGTGACGCTTGTTCCAGCTCGTTCGAGATTTCGAGAAGACGTTGGTAAAGGGGATGTCCGGTGGCTGAGAACCGGTTGTCGTGGATGTGTGAACTGAGTTGCATCGCTTGCGACCAAAACACGGATCGCGCGTTTGTGAGGAACGTGACCGCTTTCTCAAATTCGCGGTTCTCGATAGCGCATTTGGTTGCATTGCATGCAAGGTCCTTGTGATGGATTAAAACGTCCTGACGTTCCTTGAGCGTCATATCAAAGGATACAAGCAACGGCAACAGACTGATGCTGTACTCGTATGCCTCAAGGGAAGAAGCTGGCCGGAAAACCCATGCGCTTAACGCCCACCATTGGGCTATCTCCAGTCGGTCTCGGATGGACCCGACGGGGGATTTTGCCGCGGCTTTCAGAAGCGAAATTGACTCTTTGAGGAGTTGACTGGATGGGTTCTTGGGTTCCAGGCGTTGAAACTTGTAGAGGAGAGCTCGCCCGAGCCTGCTGCAAATTAAAGGATACTGGCCATGTGAGGGGGGTGTGGCTGAAAGTGCGTCTCGGTGAGCGGAGATGGCTTGTTCGAGGGAGTGTATGCTGCCTGTTTCCATAAAGTGATGTTCATGGCTGAGGGCGAGATTAAGGAAAGGGGTCATGCGCTCTGCCTGCGTGGGTTGCACCGAGTTGCACACCTCTTGTAGATAATATGTCGATTCCTCCAAGTGTGAGAGATTCTTGGTCTCTGAATATAGTTCTCGAAGCTGGCATCCGAGGCTGTGGACTTGGGATAAGTAGTTGGGGTTAGATCTTGGGATGGTCTTGACAGCTTCACGTAGGACTGATACGGTCTTCTGTTTGTACTCGTGTACAGGCCTATGGCTGGATAATAAGGACATGGCCCGTGCAAAACTTGTCCATGCGTCGGCTCTCTCCAGATCTGTAGCAGGCCCGAGGCTGATAACTCGCTCATACAGTTTTGCGGCTTCGTCAAAGTCATCTACAGTTCCCTTTTGCTTTCCGCGGACAATGAGTGCATCGGCGAGGGTTTTGAGCCATCCGGCATGTCCCGGGTCCGCCGTTGGATGATCTCGAAGTGCAGCTTGGGATAGAAGGACGGCTCGATCCAAATCGAGTAGGGAACCATTGCGAGAGAAACGCGTGAGGAGAGATTTGCAGAGGTTGTAGACAGTTGGAGGGCGCTCGGGATGAGGGTGAGGCCGAAGCGATAATGCTTCATTGTGGTAGATAATGCCCTCCTCGAGATCAGTTGACGATCCTTCTAAGTCGAACCGGCTGTAAAGAGCGGAAGCCAGGTTGTTGAGGGAAAGGGACCGTTGGGGATGAGGAAAAGGCCGCAAACGGAGGGAGGCAGATAATGAAGAGATCGAACGCTCAATGCAGGCGCTGTCCTTCCCAGTCTGGATTCTTCTGAGCAGATCCACCCCTTCTGTCATGGCCTGGCTTGCCTCGTGATCCACGCCTATTGCTTTCTGGTAAAACTCGACGATTTGAAGGCCAGCCCATTGTGCATGGAGCTCGATGGATGCGATAGATGCAACGTGACAGACTGCCATCAAGCGTTCGTATCTGTTGCAGTCCTGTGGCGGGGTAAGTTGTGCAACCTCTTTAAAATAAGAAAGGGCTGAGAAACAATCGGCCGGGTTTCGTCGATGTAGGTACCTCATGACCAGGGATTCAGAGGTGTATCGAAGTAAATCGGCACGTTGGGGGTTGTCCTGGGTACAGAATGGTAGCATGTCAATGCAATACTCGATGGCGCAGTCGACGAGCTCGATATTGAATGATTTTCTACATATGTCCAAGGGGATTGCCCCGTTTCTGACGATTTCTGGATGTTTAGAAGCTGGCTTCTGGTTCGCCTATCAAACGGAATGGCGTAAGGTCGACTGGTTTGTTTAAGAGGAAGGACCCGCACCGCTGATAGTGAACCAATCTTGGCCATAAGCTTCAGGGTCGTCTCGAAGACGCATATCCATCCGTAACGAAAATATTTGGTCAACCCGGCCGAGGCGAGACAGACCAGTCGCTGGAATTCTGCGGAACCGTAAAACTGACCGGACATGTTTTCAAGGGAGGTGATCGCCTTGTCTAGGTTATCCATATCCATCTCGTTTTTGCATTTTTGGACCGCAGTTTTGATGAAGTCGCAAATTTCAGCAAAGTCGAGCTGCTCATCCTGTGAATAAGACAACATGATATCCATGAGAACATTGCGCATTTGTGAGCTCGCCGCAGGGGCTTGTTCCGTTACCTGAATCATGGCGACAGAGCCAAGGTACAGAGGCGACGAAAGCTACGTTCAAAGGTTGTCTGAATCAGTATATCAGCTATCGATGAAATATCAGTTGCCCCATTGAATCAAAAATAGAACAGGACCATGGGCAAACTTTGTCAAAATTCACTGAATTCAATCCAGTACCTACTATGCGTATTTCAGTATTTCAGTATTCTATATCTTGTCATCTGCATCGAAGTTGGTGCTTATCTTCGCGCCTGAAAAGACTGATCATGATTCAAACTTCAAAGAACCCCACAACGTCGGACACAGCGAACCTTGGAACCAGATTCCTCAAGTCCTGCGGCCAAATAAGGGCTGGCCTGACAGATCTACCCACGCGTGATTGATACACAAGCCCTCTTAGCTCAGTGGTAGAGCGCATCACTCGTACTGATTCCTCTAGGATTCAGCGGAAATGATGAGGTCGGTTGTTCAATCCAGCCAGGGGGCAAGGTTTCTTTTTGTCTTGCCTGATATTCATCTCGTAAAGGAAAGTTTCCCAAGCTTGGCGTTTCGCGGGTATTTATAATGTCTCCGTCTGCACAAATTTAAACTGAATGTATGTAGTCTCTAAGGTGTTATTTTACATGCACCTTGCAGCCTAAGATATTCATCTCGGTCTGCCTATCAGCACACCAGGCATTCATAAAGATAGCGCTCTCAACAGCTTTTTAGATAACGGGGTTTGGGAAACGCCTAAGAAGGACCATGAGCTGATGAGCATCACGACTGTGACCATGCCCAAGCGCAACTAGAAGCACATGTACTCTTCGTGAATCACCATGAATCACGACATGACATCCTCGTTATGCGCCGCATCTGAGTCTAGCTGTCCTTGGTTATTACCGATCTATGAAAGATGATAAGATAGAGAATTGAGTTTGTATCATCCATTCATTACTGATAATCTGGCGTATCGATGAGTTATTGGCACTACTACTTAAATCGTTCGTTGGTTTCGGTATGTACGTGTTGCGTAGGTATTAAGAATATGGAGCGGCGAGTGGAGTGTTTACTTAGAAAGCATCATCTGCAAAGGAAGGGGAAAGAACGTTGTCAGTATTGGTGTGTGAGGGAAACACAGCGGGGTGGCGCACCTTGACGAATTCTGTGACATGCGGGGTAAGTGATCAGATGATAAGCAAAATGTGTAAATGGTTGCGCACCTTCGTAGTTGATTTGCCCATCACCGTCGACGTCTGCTTCCCTGATCATCTCATCAACTTCTGAGTCGGAGAGCTTCTCGCCTGGATACCGCAGCGCGCGTTAGTTATTATCCTTATTCCAAACAGACCACCCAGCAACCCAATATGAAAGGAAAGCGGAACTGTTGCTCACCAAGGTTGGTCATGACATGCCTCAACTCAGCAGCACTGATGTAGCCGTTACCGTCCTTGTCGAAGACCTTGAACGCTTCCTTGATCTCCTCCTCACTGTCGGTATCGCGCATCTTCCTAGCCATCATGGTCAAGAATTCTGGGAAATCGATGGTGCCGTTGCCGTCAGCATCGACCTCGTTGATCATGTCCTGAAGCTCAGCCTCGGTAGGGTTCTGTCCAAGCGAGCGCATGACAGTTCCCAGCTCCTTGGTGGTGATTGTGCCATCGCCATCTGCAAATGCGCGGCCGTTGTGTTAGCCGCGATACCCAAAGATAAGGTTGTGGGGAGGACGTGCCTTTGTCGAATAGCGAGAAAGCCTCCTTGAACTCTGAATAAAACGCAGGTCAGAAGAAGAGATCGTTGGAAGATCGCTGGTGGGTTTCTTACCAGAAATCTGCTCTGGAAGGTAGAAAATGTGTGTAAGCTCCTGATCGCCCGCGCGGTAGCCATGGACCAAGCGAATCTATGAAGTCAATCCCTCACCTTCTGACTACAAATACCTGTATGAGTTTCTTCCTTCAACAGATCCATTGCAGTAGAAACATACCAGTTGATCAGCCATTAGTATTCTGTGTAAAGGACTTGGATGATTGAGATGGTCGGGAGGAAAGCAGTTAAGATGCAGAGAACAAATCAGGTCAAAGGGTTAAGCGAGCGCGATCTCGGCAATCGCCGACAATGTCTGGATAGGGGGTGGCTGTACGATAAATTGGGCGCGATCACGTGGCGTTCAACGCGGTTCGTTGACTGCGGTTTCCTTGGCCTCGTTGCTACCTTCATTGTTCCACCATCTCGAACCCCATCTTACCTGCTTACGGACTGACGACGTCGGCGACAATGTCGACGACGACACCAGCAACAACGACGGGGACACCCACAGCGGTTTCGCCCCTCAAATCTCTTCTGGACTCACTACATGCACATTTACAAACCCAAACACAACTGCTGCCTGACCTCCATGCACAACTCGGTCTTCCGCCATCTGCGATTCAGGACGAGCTTAAATCGCTCCAGGACCAACTCATTCAAGGCGTCAAACGCCAAATCGACACCAGACGAAAGCAGGTGGAAGAATGGAAAGGAAAGATTGTAGATGTTGAAAGCGTGTGCGCAACGTACACTCAGGCTCTAGGACGAAAGCCAGGTGAATGTGCAGTTGCAACCTGCAAGGAGGAATCACTACCGAAGAGATATGATATCTTGGTGGACTTTCAGGAGAAGCTGAAGCAGGCGTACCACACGAAACTCGAGCAACTGACTACACTCACGAACCGGATTCACGTCCTCGAGAAGACACTAGGCGACGAGTTCTTCGATATAGAAATCATAGAACCTATCATGGAAGATCCTGAAGCTCCTCGAGACGTCTCGCAGGACCGCTTCCTCAAGCTTGAGAAAGAGCTTGTTCGGGGTAAAGCAGAAGTTGTACGTCCCTTTTATTGACCAGCGATGCCACATCTCGATTTACAAGCTTTCCTACAGACAAAGCGTCTCCAACAACTATCGACGTCCTTCCTACAAATTGAATGGCTGCATTCAGAGCTAGGAATTACACAAGAAGACTTTCTGGCTTCATCATCACCAACCTACTCCTCATTTGCACTAGGCGCATCGAGCAATGACCCTTTTTCAATCAGCACGCCCACACCCGCTTCTCGCTCCAATTCACAAATACATCCCATGTTTCTACAACACCAAGAACCCGCCGCAGTATCTCCACCAGCGACCGAAGCAGACTTTTACAAGGTCTACCAGACATTTGTTGAGCGTATCGAAGCCGCATCGTCCTCCACGTCGGCAAACAGCAACGCCTCCCGCCCGCCAAGCAACCCGAATCCCAATATCCCGCTAGGCCTCGAAAATGTCGAACCCACACTGCAACTTCTCGCATGGGCAACACAGCTTGTCAACTCTCTCACGGATCTCAAGCGTACAAGGGAGAGGCATATTCAGGCCATGTACGACCAGCTCGAGGTGTTGTGGACGCGGCTTGGCGTGTCGGAGCAGGATATCGATGCGTTTGTCGATGTGAATAGAGGAAGCACAAGATCTTGTGTGAAGGAGTACGAAGAGGAGTTGGAGAGGATGATGGAGCTGAAGAGGGAGAGGATGGGCTTGTTCGTGAGCAATGCGAGGGAGGAGATTGAGAAGTTGTGGGACGATGTTATGGTTGGTGAGCAAGAGAGGGCGGATTTCGCCCCGTTCTTCGACGATGAATTCACGGAGGATCTTCTGACGCTGCACGAACACGAGATCAAGCGGCTGAAAGAGGAACGAAGGGCGAAACTGCCAATCTTGAGTGCGATCAAGAAATATCTCAAGATTTGTGAGGAGGAGAAGGAGTTGGCTGAAAGCGCGAGTGATGGGAGTCGCTTGTTGGGAAGGGGGCCTGCCAAGGGTACTGGTGGCAAGGGCCCTGCAACCAAGGCGCCGAAACCCGCGAGGGACCCTGGCAGGCTGTTACGTGAGGAGAAGATGAGAAAGAGAGTCGCGAAGGAGAAGCCAAGGGTGCGTTAATCTGCTTATTTGCATTTCTTGAGGCTGACAATGTTATTTCACAGCTCGAACAAGACCTACTTTCTCTTCTTCCCCAGTGGGAACAGGAGAGCGGCGAGCCGTTCCTCGTCTATGGCGAAAACATGCTCAATTGTCTTATGGAAACGGTTGAACAAGAGAACCACACCAATGGTGGCGGCAGGAGAGGGACGAGTAGTGGATATGGCCCGCAAGCCAATAGACCTGGATCTGTGCCGCCACCCAATACCAGCACCAATGGCAGGGCAGGCAGCGAAAGGCCTGGGAGCGTACCGCCGAGTGTCGGCAGAGCCGGAGGGGGGTCTACAACGCCAAGTAACGGGCTTTCGACTTCGTCAAATGGGAGCAACGGGGGCAGGACCGGTATGGTTACGCCTGCTGTGAGACCACGCTCGGCCATGGCATCGTCGTCGAACTCGATGTCGACTGGCTCCCTTCCCCCAAGTAAACGACAACGAATGGGAGACGGGAGTGCGGCTCCTACGCCTGCTGCCAGTGTGAGTAAGAGGGGGACTAGGCAAGTGTTGGCGTCGCATAAGGGTGTGAATGGGAGCGGGTCGAAGAGTGGGAGAACTAGGTCGACGTCGTCGCCCTCAAAGATCCCGATGAAGACCCCGGGAGGTGCCGGTGACCATCGGCAAGGGGGAGTACAGCCGTTGCCGCACCCGCGTATGCAGCAGATGCCGATACCGAAACCTGGAACTGCCCATCATGGATTGGGGCACGGGAGGATGCCGACTGCTATGGCCGCCCTTGGTGGGAAGAGATTCCCGAGTGCGTCGTTAAGCTCATCGACATCTTCGGCGGTGGCTGCGGTAGTTGGCGGCAAAATGGAGAGGGAGAGGACGAGCTTCAAGCCCAGACCAAGTTTGGATCGGATTGAGGCTGTGACGCTTGGTGGGGGTGCTACAAGGGGGGTTAATGTGGGCGTTGTGACCGAGGAGGATGAGGAGTTGGACGAGGAGTAATGCAGGGGGTTCGTTCCTTCTCATTCCTTTTGGTGTTCTGTTCCATTTCTGATTTATGTGTATGATATTATGACCTCCTTTTTTTCGATGAATCTCTTCACAGTCTAATCTGGGATTCAGATGATCACGACCATTTGTATTAGATGCAAGCGACTATTACATATCATTATTTAAGCTCAAGAATCATCAATGTACTTGTATTCTTACTACACAATCATCTTTAATTACCTGTCCTCTCTGTTCTTTTTCGAGTCTCCCATTCCTAATGATTGCCAGGTGCAATTCACGAACGTCGATGGCTGGGAGCTTACCTCAAAGATAGCTTCGTTCTCCCTCGTTCACGCAAGCTGTGACATGGTGGTTGGCAAGTAACACGCCAATTATCTGGCCATGTGTGAATACGTGACGAACAGCGGAGTTTGATTATCTGGAGTATAGAGCAAATATGCTAAGTACTCCCGGTCAGATCGAGAGTATTTAGGACGGAGACAGTGAGAACAAAGTATTTGAGATAGCCAAATCAGAGTCGAATCTCGATATGACAAAGAGATGTCGGAAGCGTGAGAGGAGGCTGGGGGATCGTTTGCAACTTAAAAGTACTTGTTGCTTCAAGGGCTCCAGTTCTTGTTCATGAAATGCCAAGAGATTCTAACCACTCCTTGGCTAAGAGGAGCAAATTTGGTGAAAAGAGAGGGAGAAAGATTTGTGGTAGATTGCCGAATATTAAAGGCGTGTCAGTCAATATGTCCGGGTCAAAGCTGAGAGTACAGCATAACTGTCGCAGAGCTCAATGCCATTCCTCACCTAAGTCGTTATCGCTACAGCCAGGGCAGCTGTCCCACATCTGACCATATACCTTCCTGCCGGTGGCCGTGTCGACTATCTCAATCCACTGGCAAATGATGTAGATGAGTGAGTTTTCGAGTTTTCAGACGGAGGAGAAGCTAACCTGTCCGCAGTTTCCTCCCTTGTTGCGATCATAGAACGCCTTTCCCATTGCAACGACAGGGTCTGAGCTCTTATGAACCCTTCCGCAATTTCCAAGACCTAGAACACACAAGTGGTCAGCTCAGGATATGAAGCACCATAACAGAAACAGTGCAAACGTACCCGGGGTAAAGTGAGTACCCTGTCCAAAGCCCGTTAATTATCATAGCATGTAGTAACAGAAGATGAAGGACATACCCTGCCAACTCGAGTGACGCGTTTCTCCAGCTCCTTGCCTGGAACTGGAGTAGCAAGCGACGAGCCTGCCAGCATTAGAACTGCCAGGGCAATGGCAAAGATGTAGGACAGAATACGAGACATAATAGCGATAGTAGAACTTGAAAGAAAATGAAGATCTCTGGAAATCGATGCTCGAGGGCGACGATGGGGTTTTAACGACTTGTTCTGTATCCTTTTATACTATTGTAGTGTCAGAAACCTCCGTTTTCTCCAGAGTGGGCGTCACTGAAGTCAGTCGCAAAACTGGGTGACATGTGCTCTAACTGTGAAACTGCGGTCGCCGAGAGCCGTATATGCAAGTACCTCCTCGTAAATGTACCTCATGATGTACTGCATCGTACGTACACTTGTCCCGATAAAAAAAAGCCGCCTACACTCCGTGCCAGAGATTCTAGGGCTCGTGCATCGCAGTTTGAGGTTGACCCCTCGCACTGAGCCTCTTCCTCGCACAGGATTGAGGCAGGTTTGAAACTCGCCATCACAGAGAAGGACTGAAGCGACTGAGTGCGCAGATGCTCTCGTTGCTCTCAGGCGAGCTTAACGCCCTGTATGCTCTCAGCAGCAGATGCAATCTCCGATTGCAGTCTGCATAGGATTCGATGATTAAACATACCGTTTATAGCCGAATTGCCCTTTACGAGTGCAGAGTACTTGTGAAATTCTCAAAATAGCACACATAGCATTAGCTGGCCGTCTTCTAGGGGGCGAGACCTGCCGTATAAAGAAGTAAAGATTTTCCATACCAATCTCTCTGCACACGCCTATCACACTCCGATTGCATTGCGATCATCGGTCGACCGCTCACGTTGATGAAGTTGTGGTAAGTCTTGTGATATGAGTGCTATTGACTCCTTGCTCACATTTGCCGCTTTTTGGGAGCAAGAAGATGTTCCACAGCTAAACACATAGATAAATGTGGCCAGACTCCATGATGCAGTTTTTGAATAGCTAGAGGCCTTCAACAGTCCCCACGCACGTTTGTCATGGTTTTCACTTAAGCTATTGCTCTCAGGTAAGGCCCTGCTGCGCCGAGAGAGATTGGTACCCAGAGTGCGAGCGCCCCGAGTAAGCCAGTGCATACACAACTGGGTTTCTAGTTAGCGCCCAACAGGCGCCGCGCTGTGCCGCATCATCATCAATCAAATTCGATACAATTTGTAATCCATATGCATCTATAAGTTAAAACACTAGGAAGGTATGCTGGTCTGTGGCTGTCTTGCGTGCGTTTGAAGCACCTATCCTAGCCGATGTATCAATGTTGATTCGGAAGGTAACGAAGAAAGCAGGTCAATGATGAGCGCATAGGGGGCAAGTTGATGCCTGTACTAAACAGAGACTGTGCATTCCGTGTGAGATCTTGGGAAACTATAACGCTTGCTTATACATAGGGCCCACTTAACGCCTCTTGTAGATTACGTATCGTATCGACTCAACCAGCTCGCCAGGACGGCCCAGGCCAACTTTGACTCAACATCCTACAGCACAGACCCTGTCGCCGAGGCTCCAGCCGTTACTACACTAGCTTATCAGTTCAAGTAACACCGCCAAGCTATTCAATTCGCTAAGCTGCCGGTCTAGGTGAACTATAGACTGGTCTCTGATGAAACCTTTGACAAAATCCAAGTCTTGATGCTTTCGCTGGGATGTGAGAGCTCCAGAAAGCAGCGAGAGTCGACCTCTAGATCCAGCCCGTAGCCTAAGCCCACCTGATAACGTGGATAATGCAAGTTTGCCTGCACACCGAGGCACATTCTCTCGCGTCTACCTCACTAATCCAACTCGTTAACTTGTTAAGTTTGATGGTGTCATAAGTTTTGTCAGGGAACTGCATTAAATTTTGTGTCGTAGCAGCCCACACTACGGCTTACCGCTCTGTTGGTGTCCGTCCGCGGATATTCTGGAATACTATGGAGTTGCGTTTGCGATTTTCATGACCCAGAGACTCTATCGACATCAGGAACTTGATACACGCGCTGCCTCTTACTATAAGTGGCCACACAGTGCAAAAAGCGGCGAGGCTTGCAGCATGTTATGCTCTGAACAGTTACTCGTACAGTTATTCTGTCCCCTTATTCTGTCCCCAACGATCGGCCGAACAAACGCAGAGGAGGAACTTCCCGTTCAAAATAATTAGTACATTTATCCTTGTATCAGATCTCTCCCAGTCGTCTCGAAAGTATCAGAACCGGAAAGAAGCAGGTTAGTGCCGCTATGTCATGCTGATCATGATCATAAAATTCTCGTGGTTCGAATCGCGTGGCCTTGACTTGGTCCGGGCTCTCCTGTACTTTCACATACTTTCACCACGGATTTGCCGGTCGCTTCTCATGGTGAGCTGCCCAAATTCCGACAATTCTAATCCGGAAACCATGTAAACCAAGCACAAACATGTTGATCAGTTGGTCTGCCAGTGGCCGTTCCGGCGCGGGCTTGCCCAGTTTGGACATGACTGACTTGACGGATACCCACTTCCGGGAAACCTTCTTCATGTTCGTTTTGATTGAAGTGGGTATTCTCTAACACCTAGGGTATGGTAGGAACTACAATACGTGCTTCGCAATGACAATACATAACAACGGAGTGTATGTTATGTACTTCCCAACAGGAGCAACAAACAAACTTCCTCGGTGGAAGTACCCAGGATGGATATCAAACTTCGGATTGAATCCTTGGGACGTCGATTCTCGGGATTTGGAGCAACGGACGTACCCACACTTCTCATTCTGACTCTTGCGCCTTTCTTTGCCAACTCCATCGCTCATGGCCTTTCCTTTCCGACTCTGAAACCCACCCTTTGCGAGAGCAAGAGTCCACAGCAGCGAAAGCGACATCGACGTCCCACACACGCGGGAAGTACAACTCCGTAACGTCAAGGCCCGGCGTGTCGCGTGGTGCTCTCCGCATTTTCTTTATCCATCGACCATTTTGCCAACCGAATGAGACCTTCAGACGCATCGGGTAGCGAGTACCCTCCCTCTAACTTGGATTCAGAATTCATTTCGAGATATATAGGGCCATTTGCTCATACAGCCCCAATCAGCCAGGCGACCTCGAACATGAACACTGGCGTCCTACAGCATTCGACTCAGTTGGCCAACTCTGCTGGAAAATTTCTTCCCCAGGACACCTTCGGGATGAGTTCATACCGCCACACGATGCTGCAAGCATTAGGGAGAAGGCAGGCCGGTGCACCTGAAGTTCCAAGCAACTCCGACCCCCTCCTCGTAATGGGGGCTTTGAACGCATCCTTTGTGGTATGCCCCGTCTTTTTAATGTAATACAAGATCCTATGACTGACTTGAGCCTTATCTTTCCACCTGTGAATGTTCGCGACTTGTCCATCACACCGATCATGACCAAATTATCATGTGTGATCTTATTGTTCTGCAACATTACTAGACGGACGGAATGCTATACGGTGCGTGAAGCTGGAGCTTTCTAGGTTGCCTGCATTATTTGACCTACGATCGGTATCATGGGGGTTTAGGCATCCACGTTGTCCTGTTCGCAATGGCTTGTTATATCCTGGTCCGGTTCCAGCGACGGCGTATGCGGTGGTTCCTCCTGGTTGCTGTGTGTTCAATGTTTGCAATTTCTACTGTCGACATCGGTTTATCAATAAAACTATCGACTACCGACCTTTGGGTGCTCGTTACACTGACACCAGCACAGTCAATCGAACGCATGCCCCCGAAAGCCATGCTTTTTGTAACAAACAAGTAAGTTCTCGGTTGTCATTTCGCGTCGCGCTTAATTAAAAATGTTCTAAAGCCTAATCGCGGATATTCTACTCGTGCGCAACGCTTTATCTTTCTGTAGCCACTGCTCGTTCAACGGCTCCTTGACTTAGTTCCATCGGTGTTGGATAATATGGGGAAGGCCTCGGATAATCCCTTGGATAGCCCTAGTGTGCTTGACTGCAGACACAAGTACGTGCTCCTAGGCTGATCAATATGAATATACAATTTCAACTGAACTGACGTCCCATAATCTCCATCCACATCTGGTCGACTTTACTCCGCCCTTTCAAACGGATATTTGATGGTCACTCAATGACTTATCTTTAAATTCATCACAAACTCATGGAAACCAAAACCAAAAATAGTTTGGGGTTACCTGGGACATGCAGCAAAGACGGCTGCATATCAGCACACATTTCGCCCGTTGTATCTTTGGACTGTCTTCGCGCTAAACATCAGTGTTACAGCAGCAGCAGGTTCGTACCTCGAGACATATCAATTAGATCTTAATCCGACTTACTAACCAACTTCCCTAGCCGGCAGAATATACTACGTCTCTATCGTCGCCATCCCTCCCAACGAAAGAAGACTCCACAAAATCTGTCGCGCGATTATCTCAACACTTGTAGAATCCGCTGCCCTCTATTCTTCCTGTATCTTGATGTTTCTCCTTTGGGTCAAGTACGACGAGGCCTCGGCGTATTGGGTAAGTCAGAAAATCCACCTATTTTCTCCCATTATTCTCCCTATCCCTATCTCTCCGTCGCGTTGAACTTCGAATCCTGACACTATCCTCCTCCCTCTCATAACACAGGTGATTCCATTGACGATGATGACCCGACTAGTGGTGAGTTCCTTCCATTTACCCGATAACTATCCGCGCGTTAACTTTGAGCGTAACCTTCTTTCTCACTCCGTTCTCGACCCACGCCCTTCCTCGACTCGTGGCATTATGATGAATAGGCAATTATGCCAACCTTAATGATCGTACAGCTGGGGCTGAGCCACCGAGCCCACACTCATAACCACGACGGTCGAACAAATTCCAAACCCGACTCGGATGACGTAGTGCTCGACACCGTCATGTCGCGCATGCAACGAGACGAGAGTTTAGAGTATGGGTTTGGAGGTCTAGCAGCAGGACACCAAGCGATGCTGTCCCACTCACATTCCCACACGATGGGCAAGACAGAGCTGCCGGATTCGACAGAAAACGGCATGTCATCTAAAAAACAAGGACTTCATGACACATACCTCGAGGCAGACTCGGAGAAATTCGAAATTATGGATGACCCTCACGACATCACCATCGACGTTCAATCTGAAAAGAAGAATAACGCGTCAAGACATTCAATCTCGCCAGTGTAACGTTAGCACACTCACTACACATTCGATTTATTATGTACCTTTCAGACGACGCTACTTATCACGACAATCATTATCCTGCATGCACGCGACGCGCTTGGCACTACTTGCAGCCTCACAGAGTACATTACCGTTCAGCATTCATTTAGCACATCTTTCTTTCTCATTAGGGCATTTTTTGGGAAGGGCGTTATCCAGTTGATCATCCACAGCCTAATTCAATCCATCTCTATTTGTAATTTGTATCCCACCTTTTCTGCGTTGAAGTGCTCAAGCGGGGCTCACCTTCTAGGAAGACTTCTTACTCGTTATCTCAGGATCCAGACTTCCCTTTCCGTCCCTGGAAAATGGCATCACAGAATCGAAGAACAGAACACAACTTGTCGGTCAACGAATCAAGTGTCAACTTGGAATAGATTAATTAGAGCATGCTGCAGAGGGGTTGCATCTTATTTCTCCGTGAATAATGCATCCGCCAACTAAAACGTTGGAAGCTCGGACAACTCTCCCTCTGGAAGTGGAAAATCGAAAGCCAGGACTGATGATGTTTGTGCGGAAACCCCTTGTGCGTCGGCATCGGGTTGTGCCCAGATGTCGTCGCGTGAATCTCGTAAATTCGTGGCGCAAACATGCACTGGTGGATCATGAGTCGAAAATTACTACTATCAGCTTAGAGAAATGGGATTAGACCAAGCGTCGCAATAAGCCGATCATCGTCGTCGCGTTTACTGTCACTGAAGAAGAACGTGGCAGCAAGTATCTCGTCCAGGTCGCAATCCTCCGCTACGGCTTGCATGATCGCGGACATCCCCGAGCCAGCTGGGCCTGTGAGCCACATGAACTTGCAGGGGTTATCACAGATCCCTCTTTGGCGTATCCACCTCATCGTATCCTGCTGGATGATGGCTTGTGGGGTGCCTCGACGAGTTCGCGGTGCGCTGTGCCGGTCCCTCGAGGTGTAGAGGGGTCCAGGCGCCATATGGTCATATAGGACCTTCATTCCTAAGTGTGAAGATGCAGACGTCTGCTTCTGCTGGTAGGGAATTTAAAGTTAGATTCGGACGCACCGTCGAATCGCCCGCCATGATGATGGTAATTCGTATTCTGGTAAAAGTCCCTCCCAACTTCGGTAAAAATGCCATTGTTTATCGTGGCATGCTGTGCATTCGAAAGCATTGTATCTCTGTGAGGCCTGAGGACACCCAGCCCGAGTAATCGAGAAGAGAGCAAGGTATGATTTAACAGCAGATTGATGTGGCAAAAGTGGTCAGGAGACGGAAAACCATTGTCAGTGTCCGAGTTTCGGTAAGCACATCCATAACGAGTCTCTTGCGGAACCCAAATAATGTCGAAATCGAGTTAGATATCAGTTCGATGGTTTGTAGTGAGAAGTGAAAGTGGAAGACTGTGTCGGCGATACACAGAAAACACTAGACGCACACAGACAAGCTGATATGGACAACGTCTATACAGGTGATGGTCATGGTTACAGTACAAGGTAGAATGCCTAGTCTACTGATCGGACGCGCGCATATAAGTGTCATCCTTACAGAAAGCCGCAAAAGCGCGTCCGCCAAAATCCCAACACACGTCCGCGCCAAGAGGAGGGCAAAATATCTTCTATTTTGGAAGTGAAAACATAGGAGGGAAATCATAGAGGTTTTACGATTGTACAAGTTTGATTGGAACGTGAGCAGGCGAAGGAACCTTCCCGACGAAAGCCTACGTCCAATTACTGCTACTACTACTACTACTAGGCATATAGGGAAGGAATGAAAGGGGCTACAAATAGTCGACGATGATGAGTCTGTAAGAGAAAGAAAGGGGTATCCTAAGAAGAGATCAACAAAACAACAAAGCACCGAAGAAAAAACTAACTGTGAGCGACAAAAAATGTGGGAGGATAAAGTATTAAGATGTGCGAGCCATAAAAATAGGATCAGGAGGAGGGTGGTCATTAAAGTTCGTGACAGAACAGTCTCTGAACTCGGCCGTGTATAGGCTACCAAGGTCCAGAAACCATTCGAACTCCACAGACGAACGAAGATAGGAAAAGAACACAAATGCGTGAAAGTTAAGGAGCGTTCGGCGCCAAAATAGGCAGCGCAGCCTTTGTGTACTACTAGTTAATATCGGTTGTCCGTGGAACCAAGTGGGAGCTATGGGTTGGATACTTAGACATAAATAAGGCGACAAAGCTTGGTCTCGCCATAAATCCAAGTCTAGAGTCTGTGTCCGGGCACGGCCCAGAAGAGCAGCGTCAACGCCGTGGTAAAGACTGCGACCAGAACCGTCACCCAAATCGCGCGTCCGAGAAGTAGCTTCTTGACATATGGTTCCCGAATGGTGAGAGTTCGGAACGGTGTCGTCTCGGATTGACCCAGGAACACCAGAATGGGATCCAACTCATATTGATGTGAGATCAAGAAGAGGATCGCAACAGTATAGGGAATGAAGAGCTGAATGAATAGATGTGATCAGTTGACAAGGTCTGAAAGCTTCGCAATACATTACTCACGAAGAAGCGCTTCGACTTTGGTGTCACGTCTAGGAAGATGAGGGCGAAGCCCACAGCTAACCCTATCCAAAGGATGATGAGACCAGCGATGAGCCGAGCCAGGGCGGATATAGGGGTGAGATTTCCAAAGGCCTTCGAACGGAGGAAGCGGGGGAAGGCGTCTTGCTCCATCGCGCGGAAACAATACTCCTTTTGTGCATGGAACATGTCGGGGGTTTGCGCCATAATCGATAGATCATTCTGACTCTTGGGCTCCTGAGAGCTGCTCAGAGGGAAACTGTGAATGCGAAGGGCAGGAGGGAGGTAGATTTCGTGATTTTCTTGAGAGTTCACGGTATTCCCCGCCGGTGACAGGTATCTGTAAAAGATACGTTCTGCCGACGCAATAAGATCCAAACGATTTATGGCTGCCGAGCGAGGGATGACAGTAGGCGCGCGGGATGCGCGTCGAAGGTTGAAGAGGGTTGGTGTTCGGCCAGACAGGGAGAAGGGGGTGGTAGAGCGCGGTGGGTCTGGATGCTCAGTGGACGCAACACGAGGATCCGGGGTCAACGGTGGAGCAGGGCTTGTCGACTTGCGCCCATGGCCCGCATCGCTGCTCGTCGCGGCAAGGTTTCGCCTGTCGTGTTCTGACACCAAGTCCGCTGTGCTCTGGGTGCTCCGTTTCGTATTCTGGTCTGGGTTGAGACCTACGACAGTTCCATAGATGGAACCTCTTCTACGAGCATAGTCCCAGTACTGCGGCCAGTCCTCCTTGATAGTCCTCCCCGACTTGCGCACGTCCTTGAAGTAAGCCCGGCATAGATTCTCGTGCTGCTGGACATCAAGCCAGAAGTCTAAGATGTCCTCCGCCCCTTCCCGCTGCAGAAACAAGCTGAATGAAAAGGAGGAGCATGGGTCAGATACATTATCACCGCGGCAGAAACCAGGTACGCACTAGAACATAAATAAATCCACTGGGGGGCGTGTCTTCCTCGACAAGACCTCCGTGAACGAGGGCAGCCTGTGAGCCCTGTTATTCCCCCAATCCTCCTGCCGCTTCTCGTCGTCCATGTTGCTGGTTGTTGGCTATGAAGCGGACAGGGTATTTGCCGTCGAGCGTGGTGACCTTTGGGTCGTCGTCGTCGTCGTCGCTGTCAACGAACAAGGGCAGACCGTGGGTGCGTTGGAATGTTGATTGATGCAAGCTTAGGTAAGCCACGCGCGACCATCCCTCGACGTCCTCTTTACCCTTTCTCACCGTTGTACGGTTTATATCCCTTCTGATCACCACGATGAGCAAGCTATTCGGACGAGTATTTCCACCAGCAATCAGGGAAGTCCGCTTCTTGCTATCCCAAACTGGACCGGCGTCGTCCGGCACAAGGTTAGTTTTCATATTCTGCATGCCAGCGACCTCAAGGTTCGGGCCCATTTACACCTGAAATACAGGGACTTCATTCTCGCAAATTACCCAGTCATTAAGCAGAGCAACCAGGATCTGCCTGTTCTCATCCGAGAGGCAGAAGGAACACCAGCGCGGGCCTTTGCACGATTCGGTGAGCAGCCTCGTTTCCTCGTTTACCCGTTGACCGTCTCATGTCATGTGCACAGAGCGCGGTGTCGAAAAGCACGTAGAGCTAGAGAACCTGTCCTCCACTCAAGTTGCATCAAAGGTTGCAGAACTTCTAGGCATAGAGAAGAAATAGATGAATGTAATCCCTTGGTTCACCGGAATCACCCACACATGCCCAGAGTACTGCCGACACCTAGCCTTACGGCTTTACTCAGCCATTTGGACCTTAAAACGCGTGTGGTGATGCCCTTTCGGCGAGAGCACAGTGTTCATGTCAAGTATTTCCGTGTATTGAAGATGGCCGTGACTATTAACCCATTGCAGTACTTAATGAACCCAACAACCCCAAAAGAAATCGAAAGAAATCGAAAGAAATCACGCTTTTTTCACCAACTTCAGCTTTGTATTCCGTTCTGCGCTCTCCGCTGCTCCAACTCTATCTCATGTCCAGCTACCGACGCCATATCCGACGTGAGCTCCATAGAGGAAGAACCAGGTCCTGTCCGAATGATTGTGTCCAAAACCACCGTTCTCGTGTGGTTAGCCCCATTCTCTATATCTGCAGTTTTGTCCATCGACGCTTTAGTCCTGGTTGCATGACCGATAGCAATTTGTACCACCATCAGCACAGGTGTAATAGACTGCGTTTCGGTCGCGGTCAGAATCAATAGCATGGGACTTGAATGGCACTACTCACCACCATTCGCATCATAATGGCCGCTGCAAGTTGCTAAGCAGGGCGTCAATAAAGCATAATCTCTGTCTGCAGAAACCAGCTCACCACCCAAGGTGTCGACGATAAACCCATAGTCAATATCATCGACACACTGTAAAGCAGACCGGATTCCACACTGCATGGTAGGGCCGCTCATAATATTAGCGCCTTCTCCTTCTGCTTCAAGTTCCAATTTCCACTCACATTATGGCACTCGTCACGCGATATTGATCCCTCCCCCGCCTCCCCACCACATCTCTGACATTCCTCGAAATCCACCATATCCTCCCAGCTAGCCATCCCTATCAGATAGGCATTTACATCCAAGGCAAAGGACACGCACCAGTCAGAAACGTCAAGGCGACGTTCAAAACAAGCGTGACGAGGAAATACACCGGTGCCGTCTTCCTTAGCGACTCTGTATCTCGAATGCGGCTTGAATACCCGAACCCTAGCAGCGAACGTACATATCAAGATCGTACAAAACGAGTTTGAACCCCACCCACCAGTCGCAATCAACACAAACACCAACACCAACCCCGCCATCCCCTTTTTCTGACCCCACACAACGTAAAACCTCGCAATCTAAAGTCACAAATCAACCAACAACTGAGACCTCACCACCCGAGTTGACAATTAAAAGCCAGCACTCACCAACAACAGCGCGCCAATGAGATTATTGGTCACAAAGATCATGAATTTTGGGAAGAACTTTTGCAATACCGTCGCAGTTGTCCCCCTAATCAGTACTGGCGGGTTAACCAGCACATTGTGATACGTAAACCCTATATCCGCAGTGGAAAGCACGAACATGACGCATATTCCGCAAAGCATTACCCACTGCAGCCGCATCGTGCGCGAAACGAGCAGGTAGACGCAGATAGCGAAGAGGATAGCGTGGATGCCTGTGGTTCCGTACCCGCATCATCGTCCGGGGATTGCGAGAATGGCGGAGAATATTAGACAACAGGTCCTGTCCAAAAGATAGCTAAACGCACCATAAAGCAAGCTTTCAGTCTAAATGCAGGATGTAATTACTCAGTTAGCAAACTACTAAGAAAGATGACAGTGCACTGCGCACCAGTGCTGCAGCGAGCAGAGGTGGGATCGAAGCCGGTGTCAGAGGCTGAGGTCCCTCCCAAGGAGTAGCTCTTCCTAGAAGCTCTCCAACCTCGACCATCATTTCCACCATCTCATCCAGTCTTCCTGCTTTAAGGCCCCAAGGCTCAGTAACAGTCGAACGTTACAGCAGGACGAAGATAATTTGGGGCGTGAGGTGACGAGGAGACGGGAAAAGAGGTCAAGCCGCTCAACACAAAACCCACCCCACTACAGTCGACACCGTCTTAAACCATACCGGTGCTAACCCATAAACCGGGAAATCCCATACATTTTGAGATCCCCCAGCCTCGTTCCCACCCAAAT